>VRMD01000058.1:0-49002 GCA_009872375.1 Sminthurides bifidus
TCTGACTCTAGCAAATCCGATAATATCTTCCGCTTAGATTTGGCAACAAACTTCTTTTATATATAGTTGCGCAGAAAAGAGTCAGCATACCATTGATACCATATCAGATTAGGATCAGATCTTGATAACGCAGAAGCTTCAAAAATTGATCCAATTTTACGATTTGTACGTACATACATACATACATACATAAATCTCTTTATTGCTTTTGGGCTTGTGGCCCCTGCAACCTGTAACTGATTTGTACGTACATACTATTGCGGAAAGTGATGCACTTGTCTATTATTCGAGCTCAATGATAGTGAGGAGAAAGAATCTGACAGCAATAGTATTGTAGCATCGTTTCCTTTATTAAACGGTGGAGGTCGAAAACTACGGTCAGTATAAGGGTCCTGCGACAACTTGAAAACGTTTATCCCATTCGATCAGCAATTCTCTTCCCTCATTGACTCATTACCGGTAGTGCTGCCACTCCTTTGGCTGTAGCACTTGATATTAGCTGAGCTTTAAACATTGTCATACCTGCACTCCATTACATTTATATTCATGAAACTGGTTTTCGTTTGCATATTATACGCAGAAGTATCGAAGTTTAATTCTTTGTCGCTCTCGCCCTATCTTCCAAGTAGAGACGTTACATGATTCACACCTTCTTTTCCATTATTACGTAATTGTTAAGATGAGTTAAATTTCTGTAATTTTCCTCTGTTTTTTAACGAGCAAAAATTGTGTCTCACACGTGTAGTTGTAGCTACAGAGCTTAAAAGTTTATGCACTTATTGCATTACTTTTCGCTAATGAAGGAAAAACTTCTGCTCTTTGGCAGAACTCATTCGTCCTTTAATTTCATGCGTAGAACTTCATTTCTTACTATGATTATTCCCTTACTTCTCAGCTTGTTTAGATCCAACTTGCCCAAATTAGTTTTCGTAAGAATCTGTAAGTTCACACCGGTTTTATCCGGTTAATTATGGCAGGTTATTTCTCCGTTTCATTCTTTACGGCAAATGGATGAATATCCAATTAAGCTGCCCTATACTATAGATGAATGTCCTCTCATCTGGATTAAGCGCTCATTAATGTTTCCCCTCCACGAAGATGGAATTCTGGCAGTTTTTGGCTTGTCGGAATGTTCTTGTCAGAGTAGGCTAAAGACAAAGGCTGGCGGAAGAAAGCATGAAGGCTCGACTCAATGTAGAAGCTAACTACTAAACAACTGACATAATACGATAAAGAAAAGAGTATCCTTAGAGTGTGAGCATTAAAGCAGGTGTAAATGAAAGTTCTGAACCTGATTTTTGCAGAAACACCATGGACTGATCATGGCGGTACGTTAAAAATTAACATAGTGACAAAATCAATTAATACTCTTCGTGTAAGAGATTGTTTGCAGCAGCTTATTTCGAGTGATATTTTCCCTGCACGCTCTCAGTTCAGTGAGTAGCCTGCTTAATAAATAAGCTGGCTGACTGAGCAATGACAATGTGTCTTAAGTCGTCTCTCAGATTACTTGAACTGTTGAACTCTATGTAACGACCCACATCTCCACATAGAGTCTGCCCAGACTAGATTTCAACCTGTCCTCTGAGGAATTTTACCTTCTTAAAGGAATTATAATCGGTTGAGATGAAAGGACAAATTATTTGTAATTTTCGCCCATAAAAGCCACGCATGTACCAGCCTCGTATCTTACGACAGTTTTTCTTCTCAGTTTCTAATGTTTCACAGTCGGCTGGCGGTATTAAAAAGCGTGTGATTTCAGCTCGAAAGCCTGCCTGCAATGTAATGCAAGGCAAAGTGGCACTCATAAGTATCTGACAATCTGACAACCGACCTCAAGCCAAGAATATCGTTGCGTGAACTAATTCTGCTCAAGTCTTGTGATCATTGACAGAATCAGGAGGTGTGTCAGGAAGGGAAAGATGCTCAAGTCTGCCGCGGAATCTACAAGAATTTATCTTGGTATTCTTCCAATTTTCTAGACTTCATGCTAGGGCAACTAATTACTGACAGTGGTCGGCCGTAACTTGGAAGGTTTCTTGACATGTGACGAAATTTTCCCAACAAAGGTGGGAAGCACAAGTTTCCCACCTCTTCCTATTGTCAGAAAGGCATGCCTCTGAAGCTTTGGGGTTGATAAGCTTTTTCGTCTTGGTGATCAAGGGTGGGGAAACGCAGAAACATATATTTTCCTGGAATCGGAAGAGTTTCAGCTTATAGACGTCTAGAATATAAGACGAGGAGAATGAATGGATCGTGTCGCTTCTTTCTACCTGTTGTTTCACGGTACTAACCAGTTCCTGGTACCGAAATCCCGATAAGGCTATTATTCTCTTCTACTACCTGAGCACTTGGGTTACCTCCATGCTTTTAATCTTATGCAATAAAAGACTTTGTCAGAAACTTTTGTCTACCTGGCCGGGACTTTGGTTGAAATTTAACAATGTAAACATGTGCGTTTATCTAGGACAAGTAACCACCGTAGGAGAACTTGACTAACCTTTTGACCGCAATCTTCCAGCATGCATTCGGGTTGAAGGAAGATTGGCTTGATAATTACTATGCTCTGGAATCATATCCCACTGTAGGGAATTTTTATCCTGCTTCCAAAAGACTGAGATCCTTTCCGTTTTTTAACAGTTCAAAACTGCTTGCTATTTCAAAAGTATAGGTTTCGGCTCATGAATATGAGTTGGCGAACTTATTGGAATACAAAATGACCGTTTTTGAAAGCTTTTAAGTCCACGCTTCTCCCTGTTTAAACTCATTGAGAGGCTTGTTTTTCTATCGTAAAGCATTCCAATTTCCAAAACAAAACAGCATGAATTCGAAGTATTAGTGATGACAAAATGAAGAGCAAAAAAGCAAACAATCTCTATGCACATGCACCTCTCTGGCCACAACGGCCGGAGAAAGCATTTGCAGCTTAGAAGCTAAAAAGTTTTGACTGTCTAAAATTGTAACTCACTTGAATTATGCCTTTCTTTTCGCCAGAGTCGGGCACCAATATCTGCAAAATTGGTAGCGAATATGTTAAGTGTAGCTGGTGCGGATCATATCATTACCATGGATCTCCATGCTTCGCAAATTCAAGGCTTTTTTGACATTCCCGTTGACAATTTATACGCCGAACCTGCCGTCCTAAAGTGGATCAAAGAAAACATACCCGAGTGGAAGAACGCCATTATAGTTTCTCCTGATGCCGGAGGTGCCAAAAGGTATTTCTCCTCTCTCCTATGTAACACTAATGTATGGCATGACCATGTTGTATACCTGGCCTTAATACACCAAAGGTCAAGTACATCGCCGGCCCTGTCTCCAAGCATACGTACATAAAAATCCTTTTTGTCTCCATTTTACAGAGTGACTTCAATCGCAGATAGACTAAATGTAGAATTCGCTCTCATTCACAAGGAGAGGATGAAAGCAAACGAAGTAGCGTCGATGGTTCTAGTTGGCGATGTCAAAGACAGAGTTTCCATATTAGTAGATGACATGGCGGATACCTGCGGTACGATTTGCCACGCTGCGGAGAAGTTCGTACCCGTTCCAATGTTTTTCCTTATAAATAATATGTTTGCTAACATTTGGTTATCGCATGCATAGCTTTTCAGTTCCACAAGACTTTAGACAAGGTCATGTGTATTTACGACATGAGCCAGCTGGGCAGCAATAACGTTTGTCATTTCACAATGCTGTTACAGACTCATAGAAGCCGGTTCGACTAAAGTGTATGCTATCCTAACCCATGGGATTTTCTCTGGTCCCGCTGTCCAGCGTATAAACAATGCCTGCTTCGAGGCCGTCGTTGTCACAAACACAATTCCTCAGGAGACACACATGAGAGAATGTGGAAAAATACAGGTAACGTGCGGGTTTCCGGACTCTTTGATAAAAAAAACTCATCGAACTCTTACAATCGTTTTCATATTTCACAGACAAGCACAAGTAACAGAAGTTTATCCTTTCTTTGCAGTGCATTGACATTTCCTTAATTATCGCGGAAGCAATCCGCCGGACTCACAACGGAGAATCAGTTTCCTTTCTCTTTGCCAATGTACCCATTTGAAGAGGCGAAACGGACTGATTCTCACATTTCCAAATGCATTCAAATGATGCAGCAGATGTTAAATGATTCAAAAGAACAACTTTACCTACATCTACTGAAAACGCTGTCGTCATATCTGTGGTGATTCACTTGTGACTTTTCATATAGTTTTTCTTTTAAACTCGTCTCATTTTGTAGCCCGCATTTCGCCTTACCGTCAGCGCAATCGGATTCCTCTTCATTTAGATTTTCAAAGAGATTGTGTAGTATTGTAGCGGAGCTTCTAAGCAATCATTAATCATTACCGGCGTTAGTTGCCGTCTGATCTGAAAAGATGTGAGTGAACGTACATATTCCAATTTTAAACTTTTACTATTGCATGAACATGTTCGTATTGATTTTAACAACCCGTAATATATGTTTCACACAAAAATCAACAGGAATGTATAACGTTAGCAATCTTGAAATAAATCAGATTGCAAATTTTCTACAAACATTTCTCTGGCACACCACTATATACACTGTCCAATTTTAAGGCTTCACTTAACCAGCTCCGATCAATACTAATGCAATTATCCAATTATAGAGTGCGTCAACAACCGAAAAACACAAACATCGCGAGTTTCAACGTCCTCTGCCCAGCTTTAGGTTGGCTCTGGCAACCTAATTCTAGCCAGCAGATCCAGCATCTCTCCAAAATTTCGTTTTGCAGTTGGTTTTGATTTTAATTACATCTTGAACCCATGCTCAAGCATGCACATCGTACCTGAAAGATTCATTGAAATGCGGATCACGGACAGGCTGCATCGTTCCATTCATAGACATGGCATCGTTACCACTTATTAAAGCCACTCCCGTCCAATACCAACTTTGTGTAAACTCTAGACCGTGATTCAAATTAAAGCTTATAAAAACGGGGAGGTAAAGAGCCATAAGTTCAATGCTGCAAAACCTTTGAATTAGGCTCTTTTAGTCACATTTGCTTTCAGAATGCTACAGCGTGCTAACTTCGCATTGAATTTTGGCAAATTTTCATCCTCATCGTCCTCTGGTCACCTTGAAATGGCTGGGAAAAACTATGAGTGTTTAGCAGCCGTAAGCACCTCTCCAGAAGGAGCAGCATACACCAAGAATTTCAGCACTAAAGCCCGCAATCCGGTCGGCTACTGTCCTGTAGCCGTACCGTGTTACTATTCCCGACTCCGAATTTCGGAGTGAATGCGCACCAACTCTTCGGTTCGGCATTTGCAATGCATTGATATTGCGTTTAGAGACGGGATGCGGCTGCTTCGCCATGTGTAATGCAAGGGGAAAGAGAGAGGAAAAGTCTCCTCTTGGAGCTTTAGTGCAGTGCAGGTACACAGAACTTGCAATAAGCTGGCTTTTGCTGCATTATCTTGCCATACTATTTGCTTGCACTCGAAACTGAAGGCGATAGCAGCATGCCTGTTCAGAAATCATATGCTCAAGGGTTAGACTAGTAAAGTGCTTTTGAAAGCATTGGATGAAAGGTGTCTTCAATGCTGCACCGTCTGGTTACTTCATCTCAAGGATCTTGCGATTCTTCCCTGCTACAAATGAACGCATTTCCTCCTTAGGAACGAACAATTAGGAGGGAATCACCCTTCACATCTTTCCTCTAAATCATTCAATTTTTCGTCAGCTGGTCAGTAATTCAACTGTTACGCTCGATTGCGCAGTGCTGATGACACAGCGTCTGCAGGTGGTAAGCAAATAAGCTTGGGCAATTTTTTTCGCGTGTCTAAAATTAGCCGCAGAGCCTTGTTGTTAAATGTCAAATTTTTTTCACTGTGGAAGCTAAACTCGACCTTGTGCCATGCTAGGTTTGTTTACATATAACTGGAAATTGAAAAAAGTTTTTAAATAATGTATTCATTTTAAAGTTAAACTTTCAAAACTATCGTTTTTGCACAGATGGTATTCCCTGCTAATCAATATCTGTACAGCATTCGTCATATGCCCTCATTTCCTGCGTGATAATAAGATGTGTCATTTTTCTCCAATTGTGGCTTAACAGTAAGGTACAAGCAGTTTAAGGAATGGAAGAGGTTTTACGGATGGAAAATATTTTTTCAATTCTACAGTTACTTAACTGTATTTTTAAATGCTGCAGATGCATGGATTTCCAGTTTTTAGTGAGTTGTCCTTTTAGTGCGCAAACTAGTGTTGCGTATTAGTGTAAACTTAAAGTGGAAAAATCCCTTGGACAAAATCCTTTGAATGCTCGAGGAGAACTTGAGTGATCATTTGAACATAGGTTATTGTGATGATTTCATTTGTGAGGTACAAGTGCAGTTAATTAACTTTTGTTTATTTTGATTTCCGCAGATATCATCCACTCGATGATGCCCTTTGGATAGGCACAAGTATAAACTTGAGGCATAAAGCTTGAAAGCCGAAGGAGTTTACATAACCAAGAAAATATTATTATTTTGCGTTCACTTCGTTGTGAATCCATCAGTTCGATGACAGAGTGTTGGTGATTGGTTTCGAGTGAATATGATTACCGTGCCACCAAATTGAGATCAGAGACTCAAAGCACCATGACAATTGCGAAAACGTGCCGACCGGGGGAAGTGCAGTGCGAGAATCGGCCTACGCAGTTTATCGATAGCCTTAAGATTAAAAATGTGTTACCAAATTTACGTAACACGAGCAAACAAATCTGGCCAAGTCTCGTGGCAGCAAACAGGTTCGGAAGCCCACGACTACTACTACTGAAGTGAATGTTGGAAACCGAACTGGCTTGCCCTCAAGTCCTTTCTTGACGTCGGCGATTCACAATGATATTGAGAAGATTACAAACAACGAATACTTCACCTCACATCAGCCTTCATCAGGTTTTGAATACGTCGACGTAATTTATAGTAGTTATTATTAGCAAACGTTTTTATGGTATTAGTAACATATAAAAGTGTCAAAATGGAGCATACGAAGGAAGGAACCGAGTCTGTATACGTAGCTCATGAGGACTCTCATGTAGTAATGTCTGAAAAAGTAAGTTGTTGTTGTCTGTCCTATCAGACCATCACATCCAATTTACTTAAAGCATGCACTTTGTGCCAAATTAGGACTGGCTAATCTATTGACAATGGCTTTGTATTACAATTTCAGGTGCAAGCTCTTGCTGGAAGCATCTATCAGGAGTTTGAACGAATGATTAACAAGTACGATGAAGAGGTGGTGAAAGATTTAATGCCTCTGGTGGTTAATGTGCTGGAGAATTTAGACCTAAGTTACACAGAGAATCAAGAACTTCAAGTCGAAGTCGAGCTTCTGAGAGAGGATAATGAGCAACTAGTCACTCAATATGAGAGAGAAAAACAGTTACGTAAATACGCTGAACAGGTAATACTTGTTTATAAACCCTTTTATAGCTTTTTGTGCATTGCTTCTGCAATGCCTTTGTACCGATTACACATGCTTTGTTGTACGTGAATAGAAACTATTAGAAATCGAGGATCAGACAGAAGAAGAAATCAAGGATCTCAGTAGTAAAATTGAAAGCTTAGAAGCCATCACACGGATGTTCGAACTTAAAGCGAAAAATTCGGCGGATCATGGTAATATGTTATGTATTTGAGAGACGGAAAATGTCAACCATGTGTCACGCCTGTGACGACAATCGTATTCGCTAACGCTTTGGTGTTACTTTCTCAGTATGTCGCCTGGAAGACAAAGAGGGGGAAATGAAGCGAGACTATGCGAAGTTGCATGATAGATATACGGAGCTTTTCAAAACTCACATTGATTACATGGAAAGGACGAAAATCCTCATGGGAACTGATCGCTTGGAACAGTTTGGAGTGCCCGTTGGCAAGCGATTGGATAATAATATGACGAGATCGGCTGGTCCAGTCTCGTTCGGATTTTCATCACTTGAAAATAATTCTATGCTTAAGTCATTACACAGTCCAAAGGACGGGATGGAACCTAGTATGTCAACGTCGCCTGCCGCTGGCTTTTCTTCTGGAAACATCCAAGAAGAACTGAGTATGGACGACATTAGCGATAGTCAATCCACAGACCAAAGTAACAGCCACAATTCCAATGATAAGACAGGTACGTGATTTTGAACATGATACAGTGGCATTCTCAAAATTGTTTCATACGAGATTTCTTGTGTTACTCAAGCCTTTTGGTTTGCCTATAAATGTTTGCAGATTCTTCACAGCGCACTCAACAATCTTCCCAGCAAGGGAAAAGTGAAACTAAAAAGTATGTTTCAATTTTGTACCTGTCCTTGTATCCACTTGTGAGTTTCCTCATAAATCTAGACTTTCTCAACTATTGATTTTTAGGGAAGAACGAACAAGCAATACCCTCTATCAAGAATTTAGCTTTCAAGAAGTGGAAATGATAGATGAAAATCCCGATATAACAGGTGCGTAAAATTTATGTTGAAAGTTTTTCAACAATCCCCCTTAACTTCTTATCAGGTATCATGCGATAAACATCTGACTTTTACATTTGCAGGAAGCTGGGTACACCCTGGAGAATATGCATCGTCAGGTAAATCCATTCTCAGTTTGCTGATGTGGATATAAAAGCAGCTCGCATTGTACAGTTGTTCAAACCTGGCTCCCAATCGTTAGCTTGTGTTTCAAAAATGTTTGTGGAGATGACTGATGATCTGTAATATGCTATGACTTTGTGATGCAGCAAGTGATTTACCATATGATATGATTTTGCTTACGTGGAAAGGACTGACTAATGTAGATTACGAGTATTTTTGCCATTTCATTATGCACGGTTTGGCATTGTTCGTTTTTTTCGAAGCTTTTTTCAGTTACCTGTAAATTGCCGACCCGGTATAAAAAAGGGACACGTAGAGTACAGACACTGATGTAGCGTCATCTTCTATCAGCTTGTATTTTTTCACAGTATCTCCCAAGTATATATTTATTTTGATCTTGTGAAAATTCATCTCCACTACACTGGTTGGTGGAAATACTTACCAGAATTTCAGCACCTGTAGACGGAGGGATGGTCTTCATGGGAATATTGATGGTTGGAAAAGTTAATTTTTGATGAAATATACATCTAACCCTTCTCTCTCGTGTGTATTAATAGACGTTGGAAGTGACAATAGTTGCGATTCTCCTCCGCCTGTGCACTCGTCTGTCAATGGTACTTTTTATTAGCACCCATATTTTCTAATTTACTTAACGCCAAATCAACAGTAGTGACTCCAAGCCCATATTTTATACGAGTTGGACGCTAGATTTTTTTCCACGCTCTAGTACATACATGCTTATTCGTGTACATACATAGTACCTGCCTGACATTTTGCTTTAAATGGTGCTTGCTCATAGATAAAGACGTAACGGTATGCTAAACACGTGCACGCTTATATTGGTCGCATTAATGCATTCATGAAGGTGTTGTTAGCCTTTGTTCCGCATTTGCTACAAATTCCATTTGCAAGCTACTTTCACGTTAAAATGTCCCAAACGTTCTGAATGTAATGTAAAAAGGGGGTATGCAAACCTCAACTCACATAATACAGTTTGCATCATATAACCCTTCCAAATAACCGAAGCTGTACTGTAATTACAACAACTGTGCTTGCGCTTGCCTTAAACATGTAAAATAATTTGTGTTCGTCTTTGTTTTTTAACAACGGAATCCTGCTAACCTCCTGCAGTCAACGACAACTTTTTCGGTAAGATTTTCTAAATCTGGATATCAGCCTACCCTTTTCTAAATCTAACTTATCACTTTCAAAGGACAAGTAACTGCAATCTCTCGCTGTGTTCCACAAACTGATGTCAAAGTACACACTATTTGTCCAATAAGTAACATTCTCAGGAAAAGTTTGAAACAGGGCGTGCCTCGTTAAAAACTTAATAGTTTGATTTTTTCCATTATTTAATCCGAAAAAATATTGCAGCAGCGTTAAGGGCTATTGTGTGCCGTTATAAACTGTATACTGTAGTTGTTCTGTTGGCCCAATATAATTCTGTGCGTTTACATTTGGCTGCTAACTCCAATTGACAAGAAACATTAACCCAGGTCAGGATAGTCTACTAAAGCTTTTGAGAAAGGAGTAACTTATTTGAATCGTTGACTGTAGCATGAAGACTTTAAAGCGACACTTGATTAGTTGACTTCTCAACAACGTTTAAGAAATGCACGGAGCGTTTCCAGCTATAACAATGATTAGTGCTAGCTATGCCCCCTAGCATTGAGCATGTGGTTGGATGCCATGAAAAGTAGACATTTTGTGCTCTCCGTAATTTTCTTCACATTATGTCCTGAACCTTCCCTCTACCCTTGATGGACACTAGTTGGATCAAGACATTAGAATTACAGTAAATCATAACTAATAAGATTCTTTTGTTATAGGCATGGGGAAAGAAGTGGAAAACTTGATACTCGAGAACAATGAGCTTCTAGCAACCAAAAATGCGCTGAACGTAGTGAAGGATGACTTAATTGCCAAAGTAGACGAACTGACCAGGTAAGGGGTCTGCAAAGATTAACCAAATTAGCACTGCACCGGAGGCCGGAGTGAATGCTAATCGTTTTTACGAAATTCTCCAGTGAGCAAGAAATTCTCCGTGAAGAAATCCAAAGCGTGCAAGCTGTCAAATCGAGAATGAAGCTACGAATTCAAGAGTTAGAAGAAGAAATCAAGAAAGTCAAGGAAGAGGCTGAAAAGAAAACTGTGAGCAAGTCTGATGAAAAAACGCGCTGAACGTAGTGAAGGATGACTTAATTGCCAAAGTAGACGAACTGACCAGGTAAGGTGTCTGCAAAGATTAACCAAATTAACACTGCACCGGAGCGGAGGCCGGAGTGAATGCTAATCGTTTGTACAAAATTCTCCAGTGAGCAAGAAATTCTCCGTGAAGAAATCCAAAGCGTGCAAGCTGTCAAATCGAGAATGAAGCTCCGAATTCAAGAGTTAGAAGAAGAAATCAAGAAAGTCAAGGAAGAGGCTGAAAAGAAAACTGTGAGCAAGTCTGATGACGAGGAAGACGTTCCATTGGCTCAGAGAAAGCGGTTCACCAGGGTGGAAATGGCACGTGTACTTATGGAGCGCAATCAGTACAAAGAGCGATTTATGGAATTGCAAGATGCAGTGCGGTGGACAGAGATGCTTCGCGCGGCTAAGCATGATCCTTCCCTGGAGAAACGTAATAATAGAGGAATCCTTAACTTGTAAGTGTACAGATATGAACGACTCATTAGACTCAAGGGAGTCCTTCTTTTTGCAAGCTCATGATTTAAGACCAATTCACTTTGCCTTTCAGCTTTAGCAACTTATTCAGCAAAAACCCGGGACCTGCAATTGCGCTGACTACTGATCGGTTAGTCTCTTCTGGAGGTGTAATTCCTCAAGGATCCCCGACTAAAGTTCCTGGATCTGCATACGCTGCTAACGCTTCCAGTCATGAGCCTCTTCGTGCTGGTCGAACGACTGAAATGTACCCAACTAATGCATTCATGCTTTCCGTTTCTTTGTTCTTTTAACACGACTGATTTTGTGTTTTTTAGATGCAAAAAGTAGAACTTCAACTTTTTAGCCGATAGTTCTGTTTTTAATTTTTTATTTTGAGCTAAATTTTATCATCTTTGCATATCGGGAAATGACAACACCAGCCACGGCGATTTCTAATGAACATTTTTATACAGGTCAGCTGAAAAATTACAATTGCGAAGATTGGGAGATCCCGGTCCCCGCCGTGATCCTACTGCCTACAAGCAAATTAAGGCGCATGTAAGAAAAGACGATGGCAGGATGCAGGTAATTTTATATTGGTGAAATGTATGTATTCAGCCGGATGATTTTTGAATGACTGACTGACTATGAAATCTTTGGATAGGCTTATGGTTGGAGCTTGCCAGCAAAAGCGGCTACGTCAGCACCAGTTGTTCAACTGCCTTCGAGCAACATGTCTGGTAATGCTAAACCTGGATCGGCCGTGTCTGTAGCTGGCGCTTGTGGTGGAAAGCATTTGCCAGTTCCGGTACCTATTTACTGTCGCCCTTTTATGGAGCAGTCCCCGGGAATGAAGGTAGTTCCGATCTCTTGTTACCTGTTAGTACTAGTTTCATTTTACTGCATATTTTCGAAGAGTTGCAGAAAATCACGGCTTCTCCTATGTACAATCTTGCAGATATTTTGTGCCTCCGGAGTTGACTTGACCGGTGGTCGCTCCAAGGAAAAGGAAGCTAGCCGCAGTTACACCTCCCCCAACGTTTGGATTTGCACAGCGACCCACTCTGCTAGTAGTGTCACCGTAATTGATGCGAATCGACCAGGTGATGTTCTTGAAACATTCAGCGTTTGCTCGTCACATTTGCTTTGTATTGCGAGCGTACCTGGGGCTAAAGATGATGACTATGGACGAGAGGATGGAATTACCGGGCTTTCTGATTCCGCCAATGCAGCGGAAGAATCGTGCGGATCTCTTAAATTCGTGACAAGTGCAGAATATGACGCAAACCCTCCAAGTCTTGAGCAAATGCTACTTCAATCAGAAATGACCGTATTCAAAAGCAAGACTGAATTGAAGACTGAGGTGGCAGAGGAGGCAACCGATGCGGGTGATATAGGCAAGGACACCACAGTGCCGAGAGGCGAACAGGAGTATAGTGCAAAAGCCACCGGTGGAAAAGATGTCAGAATGTCGAGCGTTCTCTCCACCATGTGGCTCGCTGCTCAAAGTGGCTGGATTTACATTCATTCAGCTGTTATACAATGGGAAAAGTGTCTTCATAAAGTGCGATTGCCGGACTCAGTTTTAGCCATTGCGTGAGTAGCGTATACTAGATAGCATTATACAGGGTTAAAATATTATTTAAGGTGGTTCAAAAAATCTTACGGACCCTGATTACTATTGCAGCCATGTCCGTGGGAGAGTATTTGCATCGATGGCCAATGGGACCGTTGCTATTTTCCGACGTGGAAAGGATGGACAGTGGGATGTCTCTGGTTACCATTTGCTAAACCTAGGGGAGCAACCACATCATTCCATTCGATGTATCTCTGTTGTGGGGGATGATGTTTGGTGTGGTTTTAGAAACAAGATTCATGTTGTTGATACATACAATCTCGACTTAAAGGTTAGCCAACGTTTTCAAGTAATTGATCTTTGCTGATTGTGGAAAGAAACCCAATTTTTTTCCTAATTTTGAACTGAGCATATTTGTAAAATTGCCACTTAGAAAACTTTTGAGGCTCATCCTCGCAAAGAAAGTCAAGTTAGACAAATGGCTTGCTACGGAGTCGGGGTGTGGGTGTCTATCCGATTAGATTCAACATTAAGGCTCTATCACGCGGAAACTCATGAGCACTTACAAGATGTAGATATTGAGCCATACGTGTCTAAAATGCTGGGTGAGTTCATCTTTTTCTGTTGTACTTACTTTTATTAGAAACCAGTTGATGGGGAAAGGCAATTTCATTTTAATGCAATCACTAACAGTTAGAAATCAATTAACAGTTGCCTCATGTCACCGCATCGTTTTGCATTCTTTTAATTTTAGGAACCGGTAAACTGGGATTCTCCTATGCTCGTATCACAGCATTACTTGTAGCTAGTCAGCGTTTGTGGATTGGCACTGGAAATGGCGTAATCATTTACCGTTCCGCTCTCTGAACCTGCACATTCGAATCCTGTCAGTATTGGTAATAAGTCACCTGGGAGCGTCGTGCGAATCACATCCGGAACTGAGTCTGGAAAAGATTTACCATATTGCTCCATGGCACAAGCACAGCTCTCGTTTCATGGTCATCGAGACGCTGTGAAATTCTTTGTTGCTGTGCCAGGTAAAGAGACTTTTATGTATTATGATATGATTGAGATGATTATTTAACATTCTTATCTTAACTAATACCACGTCTTGGCAACTATGGTATTAGGGTCATCAACAGCACTTAATCTCGACTCGGATGCGACGGACGACGTAGCCTTGACTAAATCTAATTCGATGTTAGTCATTTCTGGAGGAGAAGGTTACATAGACTTCAGAGTTGGTGAGTAATGGGTTTTCTTTCTTTTGCCTGTAAATACTGTACAAACTGTATGACAGACCATCGCGGTCTATACCAATCTAATACCATCGCGGGGAGCACGCTGCGTCTATAACGCTAGAAAGATAGAAATAACAGGTTTCTGCACGATAAAAAAAAGTCAGACTAAAAGATTCACTTCGAGTTTTACAATAGAAACCAGGAAATTTTAAATTTGTCGAGCAACGTTGCAGATAAAGCGAGCAACTGTTTAAATTTTTTCTTCTAACGGATAGTTGACGATGCCGATGGAGATACTGCCAGTCATCTCATTGTTTGGAAACTACCTCAGTCTTATCAGTCGCAAAATTCGATGATGGATTCCTTGGAAGTACAAACTCACGAGTCGTCTAACTCAAGTTCACACCTTAAATCTATTAACTGTGAGACTCCTTCGGGACAAACAAATCCTACTACCACAATGTTACCCACAAGTGATTCATCTGCTACTCTTTCCGAGTTCCCTAGGCTAACTCCTTCTCCTACAAATGACGACTAATTTTTTATATGCGTAAATCTTTCTCAGCTGTACAGTAATCACCAGCTGTCTTTAACCTAGCTGTTCAAATGATTACTTCTAAAGAATTTAGGACGTTAATAAGTATATAAAGATCGTGTGTAAGGAATCGTAAGTAAAGAATACAAACGCATTAGCGCTTTCTACGTTGTGCAGCATAAAATTTAGCTAGAGGCATCGCATGTGATGAGCTTCGTTAGATTTTTCAAGTAAAAGTCAACCATGTTAACTTGAATAATAGTGCTACGTTACTGACAGCGAATAACTTTCGTAAATATTATTCTCAATGAACTCTTTCTTTCTCGATCATGTGTACCTAGGTGAAGGGGATGACTATGATTCCACATTGAAGTCCCCAACAGAACCAGTGGGAAGATTAGAGAAGGCCTATGTAATCATATGGCAAGTTGCAACTGCTCCGAATGAATGATTCTTCAAGTCTTCCTCCTATATGCATCTTTTCAGCGAATGTGTGCAAATATTTATTTTGCTCTATTAGTCAACGGTGTGTAGCATAGCTTGGCCCTAAAAGTCTTATCTCTGTTTTGCATGAGTCCTTAATACTCAACGCTTTTCGCTAAAACTTGAATACAATAAAGCCGCTGTATATGCATAACTTTCGGTCATTAACGTTAATCTCTTCTACAATACTTCTTTCCAGCATCATGCCACTTTCAATAACAAAACGCCAGTGTATGAAAATACCATAGAAGCAATAAGCCACTTACATGTTCCTATTTCCAATCAGAGAAGCTTGAATGAATGTACATACTTAAATGTCGTAATCAGGTACGAGGGTTCCTTCTAGGAAAGAAAATGTTTCAGTATCTTTTACCGACGATGCTAAATGTTGGATGGTAATCGTCTTCTTCTTCTGAGCACTCGTTACTCTAGCAGCCTCTTGTGCTAGCGCAGCGATGAAAAGTTCCTTTATATCAAAGCAAATTTAAGATTAGCGATGGCTCCATGAATGAAGACTTAGCACACAACTTACAATATCAAATATACTTACCGTGGCTTGTTCAACGAGGAAAATCGAATCCTTTGACAAAATTTTTACTTCAGTATCTTCTGCTACGGCAGTTCGCATGATTCGTTTGATTTTAGAAAGCGGTAGCTGACAAAGTTTACTGCTTTCATTCTCCTTCTCCTGTTCTGTGTCGTCATCTACATCTCCTTCATTGCCATTCTAAAAAATTACAAAATAAGAATGTTATGACATCAGTAATGATGCACACATTTACAAAAAGAAATGGAGGAGTTCGAATTGAATTGCTTGCCTCAAGATCCACTATCTCGGAATCAATCACTGGAGTATCTTGGATCGGACTATCTTCTGTCAAAAGTTCGCTAGCCACATCCATCGGTTCTGACTCTGCTAAGACATTACTATCGTTTTTGTCGCCATTGACAAGTTCGCCATTTATCAGCTCTGAGTCTTCTAAGGCATTGCTGTCAGTTTTACTGTCACCATCAAGTTTACCATTCGTCAAATCCTGTGATTCTAAAGCAGCATGACTATCCTCCTCCGGTACTGGAAGTACCATTTCAGATGGTCCAGACTCAGGGAACATCTCCTCACTCATTTGTATCACTTCCGTGTCTTCCATGTTGGTTTTAAATTTGGATTTTAAAGTTGGATGTCAATAAAATATTTCAACTTAACTGATTGTCACACAACACACTTGAGGCACACAACCATACAAGATCATCAATATATTTAAGGAGGATTTTTCAACACTTTTTGAGCTCGACTTCAAACACTTTCACAAATCGCAGGATATGGTTTCCACTATGACATAGCTTGATCAGAACTTAAATGCAGAATAAAAGGATGTGGAAAGTCAGAAATGTAATTTAATTAAGATAATTTTGGCATTAATCGCGTCAAGATTCTTAAGCCGTAAAAAAAAAACTTTGCGCATTAATCCCGCGCTCGCTCTTCGGCGGTCCACCAAGTCTGTCTATTTTAGGTGTGAAGATGAGGATGAAAAAGTCTCTCCTCGTTTGTCGTTTGCTTTGGACGGACGCCTGCCTTACTCATCCGCTTAAAAGAGCGTTGTTTGTTTCGGTTCACATGTGAAGATGAGCTCTTTTAATTTCATGTTTGTTTCAAGCAAATGACTTTATTAGCGTTACCATAGTTACCCCTCAAAAGTACGAGATACATCATAGTAAAATTATAAAATTTCTTCAGATTCATCATAGGGATACTTACAATGTGTGCACCACTACATGTACAAAATTGGGACGGAAATCATTTCAGGAGATCTAAATGCTTCATCGACACTAGCCTTTCTCAAAGCCAATACACTCATTGCCTTATAGTCAATCAGTATTCACTCGAACAAGAAAACATAGATCTGAACGCCAGAGCAGCGTTGAAGTTACCTCATGACTTAAACTTAGTCAAAATAGTCAGAACTGATTTCATACAGCATTAAAAATCTCCACTACAGGCTGAAAGTTGCTGATTAACTCCGCAAATACATCCTGCACACGCACTCAGTATATTAAGTTTAGAGTCCCACGATTAAGTGAGCATATTACGTCTCTCTCATTGAATCAAAAGTACAAATTAAAGTAACGAATCTTCTTCAACATGCATCCAGTTTGTGAAACTAGTTTGACGAAATAAGTCTTGGTGTTGTAAAAGTTACGCACGCTTTCTGCACAGACAGAAGACAGCCGCCAAAGAAGTGATTTGTAGCAGAAGAATGCTCACTCCTACGCCAACAAATGTCAACGTTTGTTTTTTGAACCAGGTCTCGACAAATGGGATACATCCCTAAGAGAAGACATTTTCAATAATATTTCTATAGTACATCAATGACATCTAAATATGTAAATCCATCCATGCATCTCTCTTACCTCGTGGAAGCGTTGAGCTCTGTTATTGTACGAGGACGCCTGACACTCCGACCTGTCAATGGGGATGGGGTTCATGAAGGCTGGGTAATCGCTCAATCTTTCGTTTAGCGGGCAGCAAGTTAACGGATACAGAAGATCAGGACCGCCTAGGCGATCACGTCGCCATGACGACCGATCATAATCCACTTCGCTTTCAATTCCACAGCAGTTGAACTACCCCGAAGAAAAGAGATTCAGTTAGAATTCTTTCTTCTCATATCAAAACTACCAATTTAATTATTTCTTACTTTGTATTGAACATAATCCAGTGACTGTGTGAAAGTTTGATCGGATCCGTAAGAAACTTGCAGTGTAGACACTAAGCGGATCGAGTCCATGTCTTTGTTAAGGGTGTCATGGAAAACAAGAAGGGAAACTCCTAAAGCTAATTCCGCTACCAGGACGACGATGATGCTGCTGATGTACTGCGAAAAGGAATTAGAATGAATTTATACAAGATATTAGGAAACAAGCTTCCAATAACTTTATGACGACAAAGAATCTCACTCACCCAACCCAAGGAACATTTCCTTGCAGCAGCGGAGCATCCGAGTACGGCAGCAATGAAACCAAAAGCTCCGATGGCAAGCAAAGAGCTACCGGTCATGGGCCACAACCGCCGTGCCCGGGGAGATCAGCCGAAATATTAACACGCGACCATAGTCTTTCAGTAAAAGAATCCCGAGGATTAGCGTCGCGACACCACAGAGCTGAAAGAAAACGTTCAGCAACGCTGCTATTAACCCGTGTTGCATATCATCATAAGAGGAATTCTTTTAAATAAACTTACGCCAAATAAAACATTGAAGCACAGAAGTATCAACGTGTACAGCTTCTTCGGTTTCCTTTCGCTTGAGTCACCCATGTTGCTAACGAAGAAAAAATGACGATCACAGTTCCATCGGCGACATGAGGCGGAATAGTGGCATCTTATCGTAACCACTGAGGCACATACTCATCTTACGTGAGCGGAGTCTAAAACTTTCCCAGGCTTCTGTAACAAACAATTCTAGATTCCAATTACTCCAGTAAACTTCTCCGAGTTTCAGGGCTACAAACAGAGAACTTGCAGTTGCTTTTCTCACTCATGCAATTTCTAAGACAACTTGTGTTTTCTTGACGCTGGTAGTCTCAACTCTTTTGAGATAATGAGAAGAAGCAGGGCTACTTATTCTTTGAGCATGAGCTTATGTTCTTCAGACAGATGCCTGTAATTCTGGAAATCCGTATGTTTTAAGCCAGACCTACGAAGTATTATTCCTCCTAGACATGGTTTCGTGTTCGTTTGTGCGTACATATGAGCATAAAGTGATTTGCAAACACCTATTTTGTGCAATTCCACAGCCTGAGTCGAAATAAGGTCAAGAAGCACATTGAATGAGAGGAAATCCCTGGGAACAAAATCATTTTCCCACCACTAGCCACCTAGTGCACACCGGCAGTTTCTCACGCAACGAGAATGATTATATTTGGTATTGAGCAAAGACAATTTTCCACGCTTTAATAGCTGAGAAGCTCATGCGAATCGCTAGTTCTACACACCTGTAACAAAGAAAATCCTATGCGTAATCTTTTATGGCTGAAAAGGATCTCATCCTAGGCATCCTCCCAAATACACGGATTAGCTGACTTACACCAAGGGAAGGTGTTCCCTGTACTGTTCCTACACATGAATTGTTACCACAAGTTATCGAAAATATCTGCGATTGAATGTCCGATTGTGGTACGGAATCACTCTGTCAAATCCAATCCAATCAAGTACAAAGTAAGGCACCGCACCTTTCTCATCAAGTTATTTTCACACTCGTATATATTCAATCAGTTAGACCAACGACTTTTGAACATTGACTTGGGAATCGAAAAGTCTCCTCCTTCACCTCAGAAACTGGTATTGGCCTAACAAGAGTTGTGAATCATAGCCTGAAGCTGTTTATTAACTTAAATAAAAGTTACACAGTCATTGCACATATCGATTCTGCTTTTAGCGATTCGCTATACTTACTGACAAAAAGGTCACCAACTGCGTTTTGACAATCCTAGTACTAAACGGACCTAACACAGTGATTAGGGTCAAAGGGCTAGCGGATTCGATAATTATTTGAGGCAACAAGGTGTTCACCTGGATTGGGACGTTGATTACGGTTAACACTGCACCACAGACACCTCAGATGCCGACGCTGTAAATTACAAGTTCGCACCACGAACTACATGGACACTCACTGTTCATAGTCTTAAAAACCACATGTACGAGTTGACTTGATCCCGATGACTTTAATTGGGTGGGGCTGGTGAGGTGAACGTGGCAACTTGTTATGATAACAGTCCTTAAGAAATCCGTTGAGAAAAATTCGAGCTCGAGTTTAACTCCCTTCTTTCCTTGAGAGGATAAGCACGCGAGGATTTTACGAAGAGCGTAAATGCGCAACGACGTTGCGACAGTTAACTTGGACACTGTGAACTTGTCGTCGGAGTGTAAACCGCTGCGCTCCCAGCGTCTACCCTAAGATAAGCATGGCTTTCCGTCTTGTGGCAGCGGTTGCAGTTAAATATGATATAATTAGATGTGCTCAAGACGGTGAAGATGAAGGATATTGTCGTGATCGCGGGCACTTGTCGCCAGCACTTTGCCACTCAAGTAGCAACAATGTGATCTTTGACGAGATGCTCACCTGTTTGCGCTCCGAATGAAACAGAAAGAAAAATCAGGGGCGATTCCCACGATCATCGTTTTTCAGAAGGTACAAAACACACAATTGAAGAGGAGACTCAGAGCTGAAAACAGCTCAACTTTAAGTATCATCAGGTAGGGATGATGAGTGTGACTTAAAACTCTTGTGCACACAGTTATGTGTATCAATTTGGAGCTTCTGTGCAAGGGTTTCACTTTGCATTTGCTACCTGTGCTAGATATTACGAAAAGCACAAAGCGTGATGATGAGTATCCGGAAAATGCGATAAGGGAAGCTCCCCATTTCTCACCACTTGAACATAACGCTCCAATGAAAACTCATTCCATAACATCTATGCTGCCACTGCCTCAATCCACGCAGCAGCCTTTTGTAAAATTTGGGCTGTCATTTTCACAATGTGGAATTGTCTCAGCTCTCTGCATGCAATCCAGTGCAATTTGTAACAGAACAGATGTGTCTAGTCTTCAAAATCTAACTGCAATCGGCCAACGGTCTCTGACTCCCCGCTCGCCCGTGCCTACTATGTAAAGGCTTTCATCTGTCGTCAACCCATTAGCCAATAAACTTCCGGCATCACAACTAGTCAGCGATAGAGCCAGCGACGATATGCAGGGGTGAATATTGGCCATCGAACTATGTACTATTCCCCACCTGCCACTCACATTAATACCATAATACAAATTCCTTGATTCTGTAGCTATTGTGCTACTATTCTCGTACCCCGAGCCTTGCGCCCTCTACCTGTTTCTTAGACATCGTGGGCCGGATGTCTTTACAGTCCCTTCAATCGATACACACGCTATATTCTCTCTGCAGACGTGCAGACAAAGTGATCGATCATCCGTTTCTTTGCATTGATTAGGACAAATTGCTCATTGCTGCAAAAATGCGAAAATTCTGACTATTCGTATCAACCAGAGCGTCACTAACAACGTCGGAGATCGGGATTGAGGAAGGAAGCCTCATTCAACCCAATAATTCACCTGTCTCAGCTCATCATCTCAGTCACCGGTGTAAGGCACAACTAGCTCTGAAGCGATTTATCTCCTGCAGCTTATTTGTTAGTCAGATTCAACTTCCATGCTGTCATCATTATTTACGCTGTTCAATTCTCACTGGTGTCGTATGAACTCAAGACTACGTAACTGTGAGCAAGGAAACCTTCGCAAGAAGCAAGTTCGAGAATTGGTAGGCTCGGCTTCTTTCTCTGGCGCAAGGAAAAAGCACCCGCCGTTTCTGTAATCAAATTTTTCCTACCTGAATCATTAATAGGTGAAGATACTTCTTTATTTATTAGTAAGGAAGTTATTAACTATTTGGAGTGACTGATGGCTTGATTAATTCTCACAGCGAAGGAACTGATGCAACCAAACCAGCCAGGGTAGCGGTTGTTACAGTATTTGCAGTTACTTACGAGTAATTGTAAAAAGTCATCTTTTCTCCTGTCCCATCCCTTGTTCGAGGGAGAAAGAGCAACTTCTGCGTGATCACCTGCCATTCAAGTTGCAGGCGGATGAACGAAGAGTTTCCACACATATCCGTTCAGGATGCAAGCTTCGTTGCACAAGACACGCAGGGAGTCTGTTGTTGTGAAATTTTTAATTTACCTCTGTGAGTCTTATGGACGCAGTCAAGATTTGCAGTGAATGGTAAATAGTATCCGCCCACATTATCCGTTTTCATTACACCCCCACTCTCGGTATGTAACGTTACGTTAAATAAATATTAGGGCAGTTGTTTCATTACGCTTTCGTTTTCAATTGTCCCCATCGTAGGGTGAATGTTCTTCTCCCTCCCGTCCTAGTTCCAACCATGACTTGATTTTAAGGGATGGGGATTTTTTTAAAACATTTCTTTTCGGTCGTAACCTCTCATCCGCGCACACGATTCATTATTTTCTCCAAACATCCGGTAGAAATCCTCGCCACCTTTTCCATGCTTTTCACTCTTCTCTAGGAGTTCCACCAGGCTTCCGCGTCGGTTACAATCATTAAACTTAGGTACAACAGCGAGTGTGACCAATCTATCAAATGACTCGTGCCCTGTCGTCACCTCGACTTGAACTTTAGTCGATAGACTTAATCCCTTTTTACAGCGTCTCGAAACTGATCTGACCCTGAATGAAATATAAAAGACATAAAATTAGATATGACGTCTTTAATTTGACATGTTTTCACACATGAGATTAAAGAAAGCCTGGCAGCACGCGTTCAATTAGCGGCAAAACGAATACTGACCAAAGAACATTACAAAGCCATAAAGCGCTAAATATAGCTCACTTGGCATTTACTACGGCAAATTAACAAACATTGGTAACATGTCTGTGATAAGTTATAGGTCTGAATGGAAGTAATGATAACCCCCACATGCATTTAATTACACTGCGCCTGCTGGGAATTCGTCGCAGTTTAGGTACACCAGATTAGTATTAGCACATTGCTTGTGTTGTAAGTCATAGGTGTTGATTTAGGCTGTGTTAATTTTATAATAAGCTCAGCCCACGGTGCCAATTTATATTAATGTGTGAGAAGGAAATCTATCCTTTTACATCTATAGGTGATAAAATTGGCCATTTAACTGTTGCGCAAGGATCATATCAGCCAGGCGTATCTATTGTATGTGTCTGCCTTGCCTGCACATGGTGAGCGTGGAAAGTTAGCGAGGAAAAGCCGAGCAAAGGACTGGGGCAGAAGATAATTTAATGACATATAATGGTGCGATTCAAGCATCATCCTCCATAATCGTATTAGAGTAATGAAAGTTTGGCTTCAAGGCCACGCTAATAATCTACATTAGGTGTGGGAATTGAAAATTCGGAAGAGTTCCTTTCAGTCACGACTTGCATTCACGATTCCTTTAAAGCTCTCATCGTAACGTGGATTCGCACTCGTATCACCTGCTAACTCCACATAACCTGGCCGGCATTTCTTCACGTCAAATAGCTGCAAGGAAGGAAATAACGTGCACAATCTCACATTACTTGTGCCAGTTCTCGTGATAAGCGTGAAACCCTGAATTGTACGCGAAGGCGTCAAGTCCTATCCTTCGTGTTGCAACTGATGAGAGGAATTTTTATTTTCTCCTGGAATCCACAATCTTGTTTCAACCAAGGAAGTTGGGATGAGGAAGCGAAAACACTATGTTTACATCATATCATGACTTAAACTTTTCTATTCTCTCAGTTTACTCATCACATCACTCATCCTCATTCATGGGAGCATCTTGAGCTCATAGCATGCCATTTGCAGATCTGATTGCAATTTTTATTCATTCTCTGGCCTTCTTTGCCTTAATATACACGGCTAATGACACTTGCAAGTTGGAGATGCAAGGCAAGACCGTTGCGCACAGCTCGCAAACACAAACTCGAAGCATGTTAAACCTCGTTCAGGATCCCATTTTGGCTAAAAGCTTGGCCATTGTCCATGCATTTGTAAACTCGTGAGGGAAGGCGTTGTGAAGAAGCTTTTTTCAAGTAGATTGACTCAGCCAGCGGAAACCCAGCTGCAAACATGAAGCAGGCGGATTATCTTGGTCAAGCAACCGTTGATATGCCACGGCACTGAATGCAAATCTATAGGTTCAAGTAGAACAGTCAACAAGTGTTAGACGCAGTGACCTGTATTTGTCGCCTCTGTTTGACAGATTAAATGGAATAGGACGCTTATGGTCAACCATTTCCGCGTTCGTATGGCGAACCGAGTACGCAAAAAAAATCGATTCTGTCAACAGCGCACACGCTTTGCTTGCCTCCGGCGAAAAAACAGTAGTTCTGCTGGCAAAGTTGCCACACTGTTTCAGCAACTTTCCCATTAAAATTGAATGCTCGCACAGGAAAGTGCAATTGCACCTGAGCTTGCTCAGCTCTGCATTCTGGTAAATCTGATATAATTGAGCCAAAAGCAGTTTATTCCAAGCTGATTCCCCTATGTAGTCATTGATGCAGTCGTCCGTCCTACTGCCTCGGTAGCCGAGTAATAATAACGTAACACAAGAATAATGCCTGTTCCGCGAACCAGTTTTCGCAGGCTCATTTTGCTTGCAGTTTGACAGCTCCGTGTGTGTAGAGCGGAGACTATTCAACTTTCGCTAGCTGAATCCACCCACATAGTGCTGTCAAACATCTGATTAGTATTCGCAATTTGGCATAGTTGCTTCATTGCAAGTGTTCGATAATGCCGGCAAATAAACCCCATGTCTGCCTCCGAGCGATCATTCAATAACCTGCTATTAGTGCTTGCAGACTTGATTGAGAATGAGCTTTCAGATTCTGTCTCTCTCTCTCCTTCTCTCTCATGTAATCAAAAAGCACAGAAGAAGAGTTTGCTACAAAACTAACTACAAGGGAGAAGTTGGGGCGACAAACAACCATTGCCTGAGCCACGCATGTCATTATCAGATGGAATTGGGCAGGGTGGGCACGTTGGCGTTTTTAAATTCGCCGACTTATCTACGTGATTAGAATGCGAAGAATACACAAGGAATGACAAGAAGGAGCCACTAAGCCCGTGTAGTTGCATATTCTCTTTTCCTTTCCGATTATGACTATGACTTTTCTTCTATTCAATCCAGAGAGTATGGAATCGCATACTGATGAATTAGAAGAGCATGCGAAAGGAAAAGGGACATGCTGAAAGAAACCCATTCTTCTTGTGGTAAGGTCGCTTGGTAAAAAACATGATAAGCCTTTGGATATTTTAGCTTTTAGTTTTTCTTCTCCTACACACCCTGCCTTACAAAACTATGCTTGTGCTTACACCCTGGCTCCGAGACGTGAAACAGAGAAGACGCAGAAGAAGACTCTGTTGTTAATCCAAGCCTTTGATTCCTCATTTCCACCGAACGGACCCTTTTGGATTAGTCGCGATTAGTGTGGGGGAAATGTACGGAGATGCTAGCTCCGTAGCGTAGTTCAGATACATTGATAGCCATGAGTGTATATGTTCCTTGCCCATTGCCTGGCACACTGTTTTTTACCTGTGTGGATACCAAGGACGGAGGGACTGTGGCAGCGATGATGAGCTCTTACTACTCACAGGTGAGATGTAGGTGAGAGGTAGTCGGGCAGGTGGGAGTCGAGTTGTTGAATCAACAACCTTGGGCTGGTATACGGCGCGGTGGTGCCACAGGTGGTTTGTTCTCTCTAAGCCTTTAAATCGCGTGTCCAATTTCTCCGTACAGCTTGCATCGTGCGCTTGTCTTCCGTCCGTTTATCTCCTAGCACAAGCAAATCAGCCAACAAACAACGCATATACAGTCACTCTATACACTTTTCAGGCTCGCTCTTCCCGCATCCGCCTCTCACTCATCTCACAACGCTTTCAGAATCACGTCAAGCCAGTACGACAGCCTGGAACCCTTTCATTGTTCATCAACTCGGTGATCCGATCCCGAAGGAGTACAACCTTCCACTTGTCAACTCCGTTTGTCGGAGTAGTGAGATAATTTCCACCTGTTCTTCCAATTATTGTACAAGTTGCAACTAAAACCCTGAAAACCAGTATTACACACCTCACGTTCGCCCGAGGAAAAACAACAAATTTACCGGAATACAACTTTGGCCTACCGCGTCTTCCGGGAAACTTTCCACTCCGACCGCACGATAATTCTCGGTCACATAAACAAGTACATATTGTGAAAGTTTGTTTGATTCTGCAGAGTGAACGTGTCGCACTAAAAGTTTCTACTGTTTTTACCTCTATTCACTCCGTCGTTGGGATTGGAAATAGTTAAATATAATTTCTCTCGGAGAGAAAGAGAAATACTACGTAATTTCATTGATTTACGATATCTTTACATCGCCACACTTCGTTGGAACCCACTCATTCGCTACACCAGAGTGCATTTCGTGTCCAAACATTGAATAAACAATCCGGCTCATTGTACACTAATCCTTTTGGGGAATTTGCTCAAGCACGAGCTGTGTGCTTTATAGTTAGTGTGTGCTTTTTGACTGACGCCTTATTGCAGTAGCTACAATGGCAGACTCCAGTGACGCACCTGCACCCCGTCTGTGTCATTTGATAAAGTGGCCGGACTTTGACGGCTACGGATTTAATTTGCACGGTGAGAAGTCCAAGCCGGGCCAGTACATCGGCAAGGTAGATCCGGATTCTCCAGCCGAGTTGGCGGGTTTAAAGTTAAACGATCGCATTATCGAAGTGAATGGAACGAACATTGCGAACGAGAACCATAAGCAAGTCGTGCTAAGGATAAAAGCCATTCCGAATGAGACAAAACTCTTAGTTTTGAACGATAAGGAGGAGCAATACTATAAGACTTTAAATATTGTTGTTCACGGGGACATGCCCAACGTAGTTTACATGAAAACCCCAGTTCCTAGACCACTCGAACCGGAATAACGTCACTACGGCAACAGTTGTCACAGCAACCACACATGAGGACAACACAGCCTCAAGCACGGAGGTGGACAGCAGTCCCTTGGAAACGACCAAAGCTGAAATTATTCCACGAAGTCAGTCCAGGCACAGCAGCAATGACGAAAGCGAAGACAAGGGCGATCATTTATCAGAAAACGGTTCCGCGTCACCTATAACAGTAAGTTTTGCATAATGAGTAATGTCTGCTTGAAATGTCTGCGCAGGGCTTTTATTATTCACACAAGTCATTTATTCCGTCCAACATTTCCACTCCATCAGAATCAATTCGAATGAAATTAGTCTCGCAGTTTGACGTAACGTGTAGCAAGGCAGGACTGCGAACATGGTGTGCCAGATGCACAAAGTCAAATCATGTATAAAGAGTTGCGAAACGGCAGAATTATGCACAGAAGACGGCGAAAAGACAGAGCGCGAGCAAAAACGACCAAAGAACGAAGGAAGCCGTTGGTGATTAGGGGAACCTGTGCGATTTATTCGCATGGTTAACATTTCCACCTTCCTATTAAACATGTGTGCAACATTCATTTTCATGCCTTGGAAGAGCCAGAAGCATAAATTCATCCTTTTGAAGCTCTGTCGACACTCAGTTCAGCGTTTATAAAACAAAGGGGACATTTTTTTCAGCTTGCATTAATTATCGCCTTGTAAACACAGTATCGTCAATTCCACTGGGCTTTTCGACTGACTTGGAAAGATAAGGAGCTGACCAGCTGTGCGAGTTTAGTAGAAATGTGCCACGTGAGGATAAGGGTCACCCGTTTAGTCAAAGTTGCATAAATGCGTAAACAGTTAAAATTGGCGTAATAATCAGTTCATCCTATTACTTTGCAAAGAAGAGTAAAACAAAACCGTCGCAGTTCCCTGCGTTGTGCTGCGCCTCTTCGCTTTGGTAGCTGCAATATACTGCCTGGTTGATGATGCGTTATTTTTCGTCGGATAAAAGCGTCCGTATCTCTACGCGCATCAAATCCGCACAAACACATCGAGGTAGTCTACTAATCCGCCACTCGGCGTGAATTCTAGACCGTTTGATCATCGCGATTAAGTAGCGTTAATCAGGTTGTGGTGCGGAGCTGAGTGAGCACGTCTTCAATTGACTCACGCCATGTTATTTGACAATGGAGGAATGCATGACGGAATCGATGACTTTAATTGAATTTTACGATGTACTTGTACTCTGCTGCGCCACGAGCTTTTAAGAATCAAGTCCTTGAAAGTGGATTGTTGGAAGCAGCTGTGTGTGTGTGGCACATGACAAACTTAAATAGCAAAGGCTCGGCATTCCGCAGCAGATCCTAGCAGAACTTATACTAACAAACTCACTTGCCGATTCGAGCAATCAAAGCTACCATTGTGTTTGCACAAACGAACGTGAAGGAGACATGCGGAATGGAGAGAAATGATAATTTGAATTTAATTTTACAGGGGAATGCAAGTTCGCTAGGGGAGAAGCACTCGCGGAGTAGTTTCTCCGTAGACGATGATGCCAGTTCAAACGGTTTATCTCCGACCCCACCTCGCATTTCTGCCTCTCCGTCACCTTCTCCGACGCTGTCACATGGGAACGGTCGAAGTGGATCATTGGACTTCAATATGACAGCTCAAGAGATGCGAGCGAAATTGGCAGCGCAGAGGAAACACAAGCACGAAGCTAAAAATGCCAAGATCGATGTGCGCAAAAAGTATGACATCATTCAAACGTTATGAAATGCCATAGATGCCTTCAATCCACTAAAACAATTTGTGCCAGCGTGCATCATGTAACAGAAGGAAGGCGCTGCATCCGTTTCCCACCAAGGAACAGCAGCGTACCAACAGTAGTAACTCGAGAGTGCAAGCGAAAAGTAGCACCGTCAGTGCGATTTTTGCGATTGATAATATTAATGATACCGCTTTCATTTTACAAACTTTAAAGGAAACATTCCTTCTCCTCTACCTGTCTCTTCTCACCCAGTGCATGCAATAGTTCCGTCTTGGTTGAGTAGAGTACATAGGTGTATTTTCCACACAACAATGCGATTTGTTGCTGAAATTAGTCACTTCTCAACTTCTTCCTCTGTACACTTACACAACAAAGCCAGTTTCCACGTATATATTTGAAGTTAGTTTTTCAACAAGTTATTAATCCTTGTTACACACGCTTTCAAGGATGTTGTGGATTATGTTCAGGAATTGCAGCTGTGCATTGTGCAGTAGCTTATCACGTGAATTCAAATCATTTCCCTTCAAAGCCTTCATTTGCTCCTTGTCATTCTGCTGCGAATTTATAGTCATTAATACCTTCGAGCCAGAGATACAATAGAACCCACCACCTTGATTCACTACCGTGTTAAGTAAAGAAAAACATGTATATTTTGCTTGTAGTCGCATAATATTGTACCTATATTTTTCAAACCAATTGTACATACTTGAACGAAGGATTGCTTCTAGTTTGCAAATCTTGTTATTATTACGTTACGGGTTACAGCGCGGAAATGCCAAACTTTTCTCCTAACCAATTACAGAGCTTCGTCCGCCATTCAGCCAAAGATTAGTAGAAAGGATTGCCAAGCCAGAGCAAACGGATCCAATTCATTAATCTTGGCAATAAATTGGAGCAGCAAAAAGTAATCAGACAAAATACTTTAATCCCAACAACAAGTTAATGTAAGCAATCATAATTAGTAAAAGCGGAACATTTTCTTGAGTCAGCGTTAAAAGGCATTTACGAGGTCAGAACTGAAAATTGTTTGCCGAAAGAAGCCACATTATGCGCTAGAAAGCCACGTGCAATATAGCGCATTGTTGACTGCAGGAAATATTTTTATGTCAAACAAAGGGAAAGCTGTGCAAGAGTTGTTTGACTTTGGTGGTCGAGGTGGTTTCGGTAAATTCTTGAGTTCGTTCATGTAGTTGTAAAAATTCCTTTGGCTAGAATTTATTATTTATTTTGTTTTATTTTCAATGTGATAAGCGTAATTGAAGAAGGGTGGGAGAAAACTACGAGAAACGTTAGGACAGGAGAAAGTTAATAGCTCTTCCCATCCTGTACATCTGTCGTAAAATTATGTAAGACAGAAATTTAGCTCTACCATGAAATAAAAGGAACAATACAGCCTAGCCCATACTTGTGCATTTGGAAGTTCATTTAACATTTGCCATCAGCTTGACATGATTGTCTTCATGTAAAATAATACCGTTAACGCCATACTGAATATTCCCATGGATGATCTCGAGACACTGGAAGAATTGACCAGCATGCCGGATACTTTGCTCCATGTTCCATTATGAGGCTGTGGAGGGATTTTAAGCAAAAACGGATACAGTTGGTATATGTCCACCATGTGAATTGGATCGAACTCGGCGTCATCGTTGAAATCTAACAATGCAAAAAAAGACCCGCATGAAAAACATAGGGTAAACCTGGTTGGTAAATTCATCCCTGGCTTTGTTCAGGTCAAGGCACAAAATTCTTACTCCTAAAAAATATTCCTAACATGTTAGAAGACAAACAGGTGCATTACCCGGTCCTTTGGCCATGAAAATAGTCCGCATATCCTCTATGGCTGTGTAACCATGAACCCCTAAGGGTAACGGTTGGTTCGGATCGAGCTTAGCAGGGATTTGTTTCGTTGTTTGCAACGGCTTGATGAAGTACTTGGGCTGTGCGACAAGCAAAATGTCTTGAACGTAGCGTCCATTCTTGTAATGCAATTCTTCCGGTATGTCCTCCCTCTTGTAAACGTCAATTCCTTCGATACCTTGGAGGGAGTTGTATACCTGGGACATGGTAATCCCAACTTTTACTTACAAGCATTACAGAAATTAGCGGCCATCAATGTATTGTTTGCATTGAAGCATGTATGATGGCATGGCATGACTTGGAAACCCTTACTGATTGAAACTTTTTCGCATATGGGGCAATGGCCATGTAACCTCCGTATCCTATGACTCGGTTGATGGATGTTATGTCCAGATAATCGTCCAAGTACACGGGCTTAAGGTCCTCGGCGCTTGTCATTCCGTGATCGCTCACAATGATGATGTTCACCTGCGGTCATTTGCTATTTTTATCCTGGAGTTTATGGTGGTGTTGTAGACTCTTCACTGTTAGCAATCCGACTTAATCGTTTCTTCCTACTTACGTTCTCCTCGAGGTCGGCGTCTTCAATACTTTCCAGCAACTCATGGAGCATGTGATCGGTTTCAATCAAAATTTCCTTCACTTTTTCAGAGTCAGGTCCGTAACCATGGCCCGCAATATCGATTTCATCGCCATAAATCTAAAAGTAAACATTCCATTTGTTACAGCTGTAATGACAGGCTAGAGCTGCAGAAACTTTTTGCGTCCTGAAGTCTGCTCACCATGACAAGGTCATAAGATTTCAGCTTCTCTGCGCCCACGCGAAAAGTATTTATCATTCTTGGCAGGCCACCGTCTTCACCCATGTAGTATGGCGAAAACTCTTTTGGCAATACCTCGTTAACGGGTACGTCTGAACGAGACCAGTCCCGGACAAACACTTTCTTCCCGTACCGGGTAGCAGTTGTCCAAATGGGTTCCGCATGCTGCCACCAACGAAGTTGCTTTGTGGTCTCGAACTGATCGAAGCTGAACACTGCTTGTGACTTGTTCGTTTCACTCAAGTCGAACATGACGTTACCGAGTATCCCATGCCCTTCTACATAGCTGTGAGAAGAAAAACACGTGCTCATTGGTTAAACCATTAACGCTATTGGCAATGTTTTAGGTAGCATGTGTAATTGGAGAGCCAAAGCTTGTACCGTCCAGTGGCCAACGTTGTCCATCCTGGAAAGGACTCTGCTGGAAAGACAGGTTCAACCCATTTGACTTTCACACCTTCCGACAAAAATTTTGAAAAAGTTGGCAAGTCATCAATGTGCTCGTCAATATAGTCCCATCGGACACTGGATGGAAAAAGAGAAAAATCACGTTAACTCATATGGACGGAACAGATCTAACCACAAAGTTGAACCCATGTCGAGCCGGAACAACTGCAACTGTGTTGATTTTTAAAGTTTATACTGCAGCATGATAGCCAATAATCGCCTATGAGATTGACTTACCCGTCAAGCAAAATGATACATAATTTGTTAGCTTCGGTTGTATCTTCGTTACTGTCATCTGCGGTGACAGGTCCGGCTAAAAATAGCAGTGGAAGGTATGCGTACAAGAAAAGGAGACAAGCGAATGTCTTTTTTGTAAAGAATTTTTCCATATTCAAACTAAACCCAAGTATAGGCGGGATGAACTAATTATTAGACTTTTGACCTTTCAAACCCGTGGCAACCGCAAGCACGAGCGTTGACTTTGACAAGGGTCCATTTTACGAAGAACTTTACACTGCACAATGGAAGGACGCTCTCTCAGATGACGCAATGTACCAAACGTAAAAAGTTTTATCGATCGTTCCGTGTCCTAATTGGTGTCCACCCGCCGGGAGGGGATACAGGCTTATTTGAACGTAACTTCGGAAATCATTAACACCAAGGGATCTAGATCCTAGGCTGAATGAGGAAACCGGAATTGGATTATTTTTCTAAGTCTTCAAGCCCTAGAGTTGGGGGAATGCGTTTCATCCCTCTCACTAACACCTGTCTGTCAGACTGATTATCAGAGGAATTGGCTGTTTCTAAAGAAGCCTTTCAGTTTCTCACTGAACTAGCACATGCCGTCACACTACAAGCCAGAACGCTCGTCTCCGAAGTGTTAACGACCCGGAAGAAAATGAGCCGTTCACATGATAATTAAATTCGACGTCAAGTCTTGTCACTAGGAGATATTAACTTGACTAAGGAAACAGGAAATTTTTATAGATACCAGCTCCTTCTTATAAGATTATGATGAGACGTCTCCAGGACAATCGGATTCAGGTTTGAAACAGGATAAATTCAAGTGTGTATAATGCATTGAATGCTTGTCAAGAATACGGGGACCCTAGCAAAACTGCATAACACAAGTTGATCTTGAAAGTGGGACAGAAGTTTAAGCTCAGAGGAATGCTTCAGATTCACAATACTACACGCCAATGCTGGGGCTAAAATTAGTAACTTCTTGTCACCGTGCCGCCAAGGTATTTGGTAGGATGAATAGAAATGTCTGTGCCCTCTAGCAATTTCCGTATGATCAAATTCAGCATTGGTACTTGAGGTGTTCTCTTGGTGCAACTTTTGTAAAAAAAAACTTGACATGATATATGTGCATAGTTTTGGAACACATGCTTTCCTCAAAGCTTTCTGCATGACGCCATCTCATACACTTTTTCATCGTATTCGCAAAAGTTCAAGTATTCTTAAGTGCTAAATTCGGATGAGTAAGCAATGCGAATCTATGAGTACCTCATGATTTTTGGCGTATATTCAGTTCTAACTTTTGCCCAGCATTAAATTAAAGGTACTAAGCAGACAGGCATTCGCAGCCGACAATGGAGGAATGGATTTAAATGAAATCTTCCGTTGTACATTCCACAGTCACAGGAGATGTTATAGTAGTAGGATTTTATTGCATGACTAAAATAGTCGAATATTGGCACCACGAGCATGAAGTCCCACTTAATCACTTCAGGCATACTCACTCATATAATTGGTAACTAGAGAATTCGGTACATGCAGTTTCATTTCGCAAGTTTGTAGATAATGTTGAGTACTAAAGCCTGTGGCAATAATGTTTAAGGAATTCTGACATCGAATCCGCTAAAAGAAAAACATCCTACACATCATGCTGTTCCTTCAAGTAATAGAGTGAAAGGATCCTCTAGAAATTAGAAATTGACAAAAGATCGTACATTTAAAGAGGCGTATCTGCTAGCATTTCTCCTTTCGCTTTTTGATCATAGTGATAATATTTCTACAAACTAATCATCAAGAAATATCAGTAAAACGAGATCTATCGACTACCAGCTGCTCGTCTAACTGCTGCAGAATCCTACAATGTGCTTACAGGAACCTGGTATTGTATTTCTCCTTATTTCCATATTTTGGAGAAAAACGCGTACATCAGTCAAACTTCTGGTAATAAAAAGGCTACGAGAGAATCGAATTAAACAACTACTTGCTTTGTTTAAACAAGAGAACTATAAAATGAAACTGTATGTTTAATTGAAGACAGTCCTTTCTAATAGAGTAGCTTCAACTTCATTATACTTTTAGCGAAAACTTAAATCATCCAGTAGGATGGTCCCGGACCCCCATCATAGCCGTCCTTCAACTGTAATGACTTTTCAAAGGCAGGAGTGGCGGCCAGCACCGTACTTCCTATGTATGAGGCATGATACCGGTATGGCGAGCAATGAATCTAGAGAGCAAGACGATATTTTAACACGCTAGAACTTGACTCAATAATGCAATAATATCATGACATAACTTACTTTGGGTTTTAAATGCGGGGGACAAAGCTTTACAAGTTCGGCTTCCAGCCGCTCAGCAAAGCCTGGAATTAAGCTGCATCCACCGACTAAACAGATGTTTCTAGACAATTCCCGTCTCAAATCCATCTCACAGGCCTGAATGGATTTCAACAGCAGCTTCTGCACGCTATCGCAGTCCAAGCCGTAATGACCAGGATCAAAGAAGCCTTCTGCGACGCTACGCAATACGTCTTGGTTGACTCCGATAAGGCCAGAAAATGGTAAAACGTCCCGCAGATCCATTTCGACGATGATTTCTTCACCTTCTTGAGAAGGGCGGCGAGAGGCCCCAGAACTTACGCAGGTGAAATTCTCAGCAATATATCTTAGCACCAAATTTTCTATTGGTGTGGAGAGATAAAGTCCGTTTTCCTTCAATAACAAAGACGTTATTAGCTTACACAAGCTTTTTAAACTTCAAGCACATATTGAAGACTTACTTGTGGCCCAAGCCCTTGGCGCAGAGAATCTTTCATATGCCCAGCTCCCACAGGGGCTGATCGCCATGCTGGTGACATAATGAATCCGTGGGTAACAGGAATGATATCACACCGTTCTCCAACATCACACACGATCCCATTAGGCATAGAATGTGCCCAAAAAGCAGCGAGGCTCTGGTGATACATTAACGCTCCACGTACCTAGGTTGAAAATTTAGTTTTTTTTTGCAAATTTGGGTTGTAACTTGCAACTTTTCAATTAGCAAATGCTAGGAATCTTACATTAAAGTCATTAAAAAGGGTTTGCAGAACTTTGGCACGGTAAGTAGCATCCAATCGGCGAGGCAAGTTTAAAACAATGTTGTAGTTTTCGCTGGAAATACCTAATTCTGAGAAGATTTGGCGTAAAAATCCCGTTAAAGCTTCAACGTCGAGTTTATTCTGGTAAAGAAAAATCCAGTAAGTGCCAGCCGCTTAAAACAGTGCTAAACACAACAAGAGGAAGGCCAAAATCAAAGAAAACTTACTTGACTATACTTGGAGGTTAATTCGAAGGGGAAACGTAATTTAGCGCCACTTCTATTTTCAGGAAGATACGCATCAGCACCGTAAATAACTTGGCCGGTAGTTAAATTTTCTGACATGACTGCGCTGCAAAACTTCATCGGTAAGGTAGCTGCAAAAACATAGCGAAATCAATCAAGGAATATGTATCTGCAGTATCACATACCTGCAACAGTCATTACAACTAATAGCGCGAAGCTCTAGGTTAATATTACACGATGCTTCGCAAAACATTTGAATCCTACAAGTAATCATTTCATGCACTGCATTTGCAATTATGATTTGCACTTAAATAAGTAATAAGCTGGCATTGTTTTCAGATCTTTCGGCTAAGTTAGTTCATCCGAATTTTCACGCCACAAATTTCAGTCCGCTCCTGTATCTACGTTTGAGTTGACCCATTGGTTATTAAAAATCAAGTGAGCAGCAGTTAAGAATACCGTTTATGCATCAATTAGCAAAGGCCCCACTCCATTACATAAATTTGGATTTTCAAGTGTTTGTTGTCGATGCAAAGCTACCATGCGTAAAAAGTAGGGCAAACAACACACCACGCAAAAGATCACAATCAACTCGAACAAGTTCACGCGTTAAGTTCAGCATAGCATCCCAATCTCAACTGAACCTTTGATCGCACTGACCTGTCTACGCAAACGTAGTTGCTCCTGCTGGACAGCCGTCCATCAAACTTGTAAACTTTGAAAAGCCCAATCGAATCGTTCCTTTCGCTAACTTTTCATCGCTTTCGAGTAATTACACCAAATAATTTGCTAATAAAAGGATACGCGTTGCTCCATTCAGTAATTATAACATTTCTGCGCTGTAATGCATGATGCATCTTACATTTACCATGAAACTTACGTTCATTAGCAAGCACACCAGCTCGAATGTTCGTCGAGCCTATATCTACCAGCACAACGTCTCGGAACACCGCAGGACTTTTCAAGTTCAGGGCCGTGACAAAGAAATCAGCAGAATTCGCAGCTTGCTGTATGGCTTCAGACCAATTTAAAGCATCATGCGTTGATGCACATTGAAAAACGTAGTAGTGTCCAACCTACGTAATTAATTGGGAAACATTACCCATGAAATGCACATGGTAAACAAAAACCTTGACCTGAGAATCCCACGTAGTAAAACTCCTTACCCCATCATCAAGTCCCAAAATACGGTTGACCATCCCTTTGCCTTTTTCAATGCCCACATACTCCACTGGATCTAGGTAATCAACTTTGGCTCCGCTCAGCTGCACTTCCAAAAATAGATGCTCGCAATCGTCTTTCTGCAATGAATGATGTCACCGGCTCAATAAAAATTGACATGCCCACTGAATAAACAAAACATATCAGCAGCAGCAAATATAAGATAAGCTCACGTCGTAAGCGACGAGCTTCCCAGATCTAAGGACACAATACTTTCTTCGCCATGCATTCCAAAAGGTTCCCTTTTTCCGGTTTCCACTCAGCACCAGCAAGTACCCTTCAAGTCCAAATACTCCATTGGATTTGCTTCTAGACCCAACACCTTGCTCGCTCAAGTCATATAACCTTGTGAGAATCGGTTCCTGATGAAGCAAACATTTTTAGTAATAAAACGTCCATCTGAAGTAATGCTCCCAATCCGCCGCACCCACAGGTGACAAATGTTCTCACCGGATTCCATTCCACAGGTAACTTGATGTGCTTCGGTAATGCATCGCCAGGCGGGGAATCGTTGCTATCTCTGCCGATCATACTGGATCCAGCAAAGTCTAGCGGCTCTGACGAAGCCGATTCAGAAATACGATCAGATCCATTCGATCCCATGTTCTTTAGTCGGGTACTCATCTCTTCATCAAGATCACAACACTCACTATCCGACGACATTTGACTTTCCGTTTCTTCCTGAATAACTTCCAAACCTATCGTGAGTCAAAAGTCCGTTCTTTATTAACTGCCCACGTCAATCAGTCTCCCTTCAAAAACTAGCTTTGCCAGCACAAAGTCAGCTAACCATAATCACTGAAAGGAGACTCGCGGAGCCCTTCGGATTCGTAAAAGTCTCTACTCTCCTGCTTCTCGTCGGGATCTAACTCGTCAAGAAATTCTTCATCTTGGTCGCAATTATCCTCCTCCACATTTCTCGTCTTGTCGGCTTGAGCAAGTAAAATACGAGCCGCTTGCGGAATTATACTATCCACTGTGAATTTGAACGAGAAAAATTAACATCGCCACCACTCACAGACCCATACAGACAAGTACTGCAGAGAAAATTCGCCCATTAATACATGTCGCCATCATCCAACAGTCATTAGTAAAGCAGTGCAATCAAAATAACATCCTTAAAGCTTGGAGGAGACGGCGGCTCATTACCTCACACACCAATCCACACTCCTCCAAGTCATAAAATATACAACTACCCACGCAACTTTTAACTCTAGATAATTGACAGCTCCAAAGAGCGCGTACTCAATAAACAGGAATGATTAGCATTGCCAAAACAAAAGTTACTTACTTGAACTTGTTTAAGAAAGGAACTCAACCTCTATAAAATCTTCAGCCATGCAACACAGGCAGAAATAAATATTTAGCAATGTGCCGACCAGGCTATTTCAATATACCTCTTCCTCGTCACAGGTTAAAAGGTACAAGTAAAATCAAAACGTGTCACTAATGCAGCAATCTTGATGTGTAGTGGATCAGAACCAGCCAGACTACCTCATCAACTTTCGATGCATGCAAATTGCAGCGGATAAAATTCTACGATCGGCGCTGTACACATACGTGCGGGCAATGAAATTAAAATAATCGCTTCAATGCTACACAAAAAATTCATTCCATGCGATTGTTATAAAACCTCTCACAACAAAACAAAACGAAGGTCGGCAGTAGCAATCCCAGGAAAGAGTTAAAGGAACTCGATCAACGTCACTGCACAGGTACTGTAACTCTGGCACCCGTCCTACCGGAAATCAACTTCCGTTCTTGTCAAACGAAGCAGATGGCCGTAGTATAATTCACAGAGAGATGCGAGGAAATGATAGAATTTTAAAATTTCCGATAACAAAGTCAACACGCAGTACAAAACGGGCCGTGTATTCGCCGGCAATACCCTTTCCTCGACCCTTCAGTAATTAACGGAAGGAGTGTAGCAAAACTTCGTAACACTCATCTCAAGCAAGGCACTGAACAGATATCACTGATGCGATCCAATCGTATTAATACAGTTTTACACACACCTGAAGCAACATTTCCGAACTGCACATATCAACAATCAGCTGAAGAGGTGCATGTTCATCGCTCGAGGCACATCTTCATCCGTCTGCCTGCTTGCTTTCACACTGCGGATGTGCTTCCATTCTCGCAAACCTCAGCTCTGCTCTGCTTCACGTTAAAGCTGTCAGTCAAGTCTCTCAGCAGGCTCGCAGAGCCGCGCACAGCATGCATTTACTCCTACGCTTTACCTTCTAGGGTGCTTTACTGCATGCACCCAACTCTCCAAATACCCAAACAATGTTACATTTCCAGTCTCTTTCTCCCAAAGCACACGAGCAGAGAATGTGGACTGTTCCTATTTGCCATAGAAAAATGTACAAAAAATAAAGTTTTCATAATTTTTTCATCATATCTTGAGGAGGCGTGCAAAAATCACTTGGCCTCCACCATATCATATCGCTGTGAATTCCTTTACAACCAGATCATATTTGCGGACTTGTGGCAACATCCGTCTCAATAACTTCACCTTTAATGACAAATTCTGCTGGTGACACATCACAGGCAAAGCACACCGCTTCACAAGGCATATCCTCGGATAATACCTGATAGCGGCACTGTGAATTTACACGGCATAGAGCTATAATTGCCATTCAATTAAGTCTGCGATACCGCAACTCAATACTTGTATCCGATCCCGCAAAGCCAAGAGAAAGAATAAATGAGCAAATCACTTTTAACAGTTGATCGGGAGGGTCCCTCGTTTCAGTAAGTTCAGTTCAGTTTCGTAGGGCTCTTTGCATGGGTATGCGTGAGTGAGCTACGAACATGAGATGTTTTGCGTGTGCGAAAGGTTTATTCATGGCACTTTTTGGCTGGTACCACACGGGAGGGTGAGAGAGAGAGAGAGAGCGGTTCATTGCTGGTGGTTCACTTCCTTCCACCGCTCTAGCCATATCCTTCCACACGAGAGCATGTATGATGTAGTGATTGCAATTTATGCACTGCTTCTTGCTTCCTCACCAGTCCTTCCAGTGCAGATTCTTCAGATCCGCTGTGTCCCGTCCCGAGTTCTTTTACCTGTAGTAGCACAGAAACTATATTTCTTGGTCAATGTAGAACAAAACAATACTGATTCGTGTAGTCTTTAATTGCTGAACAAACTTTGAGACTGTTACTTCCGTTCCCCGTGTGTGTCCGTTCTTTTCCTGTGGTGTTTGTCTAATTGGTGGAAAATGTAATTTTACTAACTGCTCTCTGTGGGCACGTGGGCAGCTTGAGAGCAGTGCTGTTTTTTTATTAGCTCAATGAGAAAATAATGGTTGTGTGACCACCCTGGGCTCAGCGTTGGCCAATAAGTCTTGATCAGAGCGTGTCCGAATTTTTGTCGTGACTTGTGGTTCGTTGTCGTCGTTGTACTCGTTTTTGTATCGTGTTTTGATACGGCTAAGGTCTTATGTCGTAAATTGTATTGAGTCAATTAGATCTTCGGAGAGACTCAGGGTCTCTGCAGCCTAAGAGCCTGATTACTGATTATCTGTTCTGAATTAAAATTGTTTTACACGATTTGGTACAAGTCTGATGAGTTAGTTGGTACAGTTAACAACTGTAATCTTATACTGCGTGAAATGAATCTCGCTTGAATTCTTTCATTCTCTTCCTGAAGTCTGTTAAATGTCGGTTGTGATGCTGGATTTCAAGCTGTGCAATCGATAGGTTGTGTAGTACAATTAGGCAAGCTATTACAATATTGCTGTTAGCATTTTTTGCTCTCTATTGCATTCTGCTGGATGATATTAGCACTACTGATGAATCTCATACTTTTTCTTTCTAACTATCAGATCTCATTTCAATTTTGAGACTTTGCCGACAAACTGGAGGGCAACTTTTATATATACATATGATGACACGCTGTTTCTTTATAGTGGGTAAGCATTGATTTAAGGAGATTTGTACGGGTAGGATCCGGAGGTTGTGGCTCATGATGTTGTGTTAGCTGCAACTAGAGCTAATGTTTTTCGTCTGAAAAGCTCAATGCAACGAGGTTAGTGAAGCTTGACTATCTTCAAGCAGACGAAGAATGAAATTAGATTAATGTTGGCGTAAGGTTAAATATTCCTTTGGAAATGACGAGAAGAAGTAGAACTAGCTCTGAAAGGAGCGGACCATCCGATATGCCTTTACTGGAGCCTGAAGTAAGATGATTGTGAAGAATTGTTTTCTGAGTTGTGAGGTGACTGAATTCACGAACGACAAATGAAATTTTATGGGTTTGAATTTAGCGTGGAAGACTGGATCTGGAAATAACTCTGGAAAGTATTGAAGACGAAAATGTGAGGCAGGTGGTTGAGAAGATCCGAACTGCCGCTGAGAGAACTTTGTTTCACTGGAGATCTTTCCCCATCCATCTACCTATATCCATTGTGGATAGTAAAGGCTTTTGTCTCAAGAATTTATTCATTCTCCCTACCTTTGATGAACTTGATGCTCTTACGATTGATTGCAAAGGCAATCAAAAATATCTTAGTCACAACCAACTGCAATCGGTGAAACGGAAAGGGTAAGCTGACCGTACTGTTTGAAATGTGGTAGTTTGGACTATTGTTCGTTATATTGATAATGACGATTATAATCCATGCGTGTGTTTCTTCTGTCACAGTCAATTCAGTGTGCCCAGTGTGAACTTCCCTGGTCAGGATCACGTGTGGAAACTTAGTCCGTTGCTACAGAAAGGCATTGATACTGCCAGGGAGGAGTACCTGGATGGACTGGCCTTTGCTTTGCGATTTGTTACCGTGTACTCTGCAAAACTTATTAAGGGTGATGATACGTTTAGCGTCAAGGATGCTGTCCGACAAATTCAGGCGAATGTCGTGGAAATCATTGGTATGTTCTCGTTAAGGGTTGGTGTTCGAGACTATGGAATGTCTCAGATAGATTCAAACTTACGTGTGATTGTTGCAGATTTACTTATCGGAGCAGGGAGGGTACATTCTCCGAATTTGGAGCGTAGAATCCAAGACGAGCGATGCAAATTCTTAGTGGCGGAGCTAAAATGCAAGGTGAGATGCGTCTCTTCAGTGAATGGATCATTGTGCACCGTTTCAGCTTTTTTTTATAAATGATTGGATGCTTTAGGGTGATGGAGCGAAGGAAATAGGGAGATACGTTAGAAACCAGGCTAATAAAGCAATGAGAGAAAAAGTTACCATGGCTATGGAACGACCTCCGCCGATTCCATACAAATTCATTACCCCTGTGTCACTGGAAGTAGATTTACGTCTTTTTGACAGGTATAAAAGTTCTATCTAATCTTAGAACATATTATTGTGTTAGTTGTTTGTCATTTTTCTACAAAGATTTATCTCCAATCGATCTTTCAGAGATTTATTCAGGAAAGTTAGTCCCGCATTAATGAGGATATTGGAACGGTCAAGTCGAGGCTGGTTTCTCAGCTTTCGTGAAAAAGTCATCACAGATCTTAAAAATCGCAAACTCACAGACTACGAAACAGAAATGGTAAGCAAGCAAAGACTACCAACATTTATACACTACTGTCATTACTTTTTCAACAAGAGTTGCGTTTACAGGAGGCAAACATTCTTGTAATGGATGAATACTTGAAGAGAGTGTATATGGCAGTTCGATCGAGCGATGAAATCCTTCAATCAGGGATTGATGTTGACAAATTGCTAATCGAGCAAGCACATGTGAATGTATTGATGCACAGGTAAGAGCTGTATTCACAATTTTTTTGGCTGGAACCAATGTGGGCTATTACCAGGTTATTCGTCTTTCAGGGCTGTAGATAGCGTTTCTCTGAAAATGGATGGAGTATTACGGGACGTCAAGAAGTTTTTAGTTGGTGATCATCCCATCGCCAGCCGCGACCCTGTTTGGATGAAAACACAAATGGAATCAGCTAGAGTAAGTACAAATATGTACAAGCTTGGTAGTTGAGATCTATTTGTTCTTTTAGGCCGTTGAAGAACCAGTAACCTCGTATATCAATGCCCAGATTAACTATTAATACCTAGTATAACTATAGTTTTCATTGGTCTATTTTAATTTGCAGCGAAAATTCTGTGAAGGGAATAAGTGGCTTCCTCATGAAATAGCACTAGAATATTGTAAACAAAATGTTTTGAAGCAGCACTCGTACTTTCTCGGCAGAGATCTTGTTTTCATGCGAGACGTAAGTTAATGAACTGATCTGTAACATTTATGTTAAAGATAAGAGTAATAATCTAAAACAAAACTACTATGCTATGGTGGACAGACCGAACCCATTCTTAGGAAGGAGCTAGAGGCAGATAAAGTTCCATGCAAAGTTTTTGCGTGGAAGACAAGGATATGGAGACCTGAAAATTATGTGATCACCCGAACGTTACACGGTCAAACAGACGTAATCCCGACGGTCATAAGTGGAGTCACAACTTCAATCACGTCTCCTCGAACAGACGCATACCATGTAAGTTCTGTTCTATTTCGGATGGACGTGATATGCGTCAGCTAGTGAAATTGTAATATGAGTGGTGAGATAAATTCTAAACCTTTTACAGCCTGTTTTTGCCGTCAACCAAACTTCGACCCGTGTTTCAACTACGAGATGGCCCTTATGGAGAGTTGGAAATTATTGCCTCCGCTGCTTCACGTGGATACTCAATGTCATGTTTTTTCTCGGGTATGTAGTGCCGTGGTGCAGCCCGATAGGAATTCGAGCACTGTTGTACAAGAAACCATTCCTACCTGATCTGGAACTGTCCCAAGTAAATGGAACTTTGTGCCCAAAAAAGTCTTCGGTCACGTCTACTTTGACGTCTCGGTTAATATCAATTTGGAGAAAAGTCTCCAAGGCCAGATCACGTTTTGAAGCCCAATCAGACACCGGATTTTTGGGCAAAGGAGGGAACCGATTTCTAAATCAACTGTGGAATTACGTCTTCAAAGGAGGCATTCCTTCTTTACTTCTGGTTTTACTTTTTCCTATCGTCAGTATAGCTGCATCCATAGCTAGTGTGATACTAGCCGCGTCAGCTTTTTTGTGGTAAATTTCTCGAATATCATTTGTGTTTCACCACAATTTCCACCGATTTATCAAACAAATAGAACAAATCTGCAACGGTTCTTTCAGGGTTCCTTTCGCTGTATTACTTTTTCATCTATTTTGTGTCACCGTGTATGACTTCGATTGTCCCAAGACCGACCGATCTCCTGTTTGCCCTATGTTGTTGACGCTTGTGACGTTGTTTGTGCAAGGAATTTCTCAGTTGGTGATCTGTGCCCTGGGAGCCTTCATCATTTGTCCATTCGTGACTGCATCAGTTGCACTGTGTAAGTTGTTCTTATTTTTCCTGTATGCAAGAAACTTTAACATGGTAAGAATTTGATCAGAGACGACAACAGGTCCAAGTAAAAATTGGAACTAGCTTGAAAATATTGATTTCAAACTAATATTATACAAAGTACTAGTTAAAGAACTCTTGTGCATATTTAGACTAGCTTCAGTTCTGGCAAAAACGGAGCAAAATGACGAAGTTTAGTTGACCTTTATAGCTTAGAATTTATTCCGGCTGGCGAAATCACGAGAAAAAACAGTAGTGAAAAGTTCAAACTTTTGTTTAAAATTGTTGAACTGTTTCGACGCTGCAGACCTTCGAAGATCAGGGTGTCAAGTGATCAAGTCCTTCAAATTTTGAAGATGGCCCTCACAAGAATAAGAAGCTGTGCATTATTGTATATTCGTCTCTGTACTGAACGCTTTGATAATCTTAACTGTACTCCAGCATCTAATTAACCACAAAATTTTCAAAACTGCGTAATTTCACCATAATATGCTTTTTGGAGTTTTTTTNGATAATCTTAACTGTACTCCAGCATCTAATTAACCACAAAATTTTCAAAACTGCGTAATTTCACCATAATATGCTTTTTGGAGTTTTTTTTAAAATTAGCTTGTGCAATCAGGGTCAAATAGGTATTATACCTGTAGTACCTTGACCTGTGCAGCCACCACAAAAAGTAACCGTTTTTCACATGCACGTACCTCTTTTTGGACCTGTTGGCCAACTCTAAGCTTGATTCAGTAATACAGCTGAACTGAAGAGCTGTGACAAAAATTAGTCGTGCTTTGGCAGCTTCTGCTACTCCGACCTGCCATAAATGGAACTAATGCTATTTAAAGTACTTATGTTAGTAACGCTTATGATGTTTTTATTATCCCAGGGACCGCAGTAACCTATGTTGTGAGATTGGGCTGGGACTCGTTGATGTTCTACATGGTGATCAAACCAAAGGGGCGCTTGCCAGCTGGTAACAGCTGGATTGTCAAGAGGATTATGGGCCCTGGCTTAGCTCCTGAGTATTACTTCGAAGTAAGTTTTCCGTTGAATAACCTCAAAATGACTTTCGGTACCAATTTTACACCTTTTGTTGTCGTTGCAGATAAGTCCGCAACAAGCTTTGTTAGCTTTGCAAGCACGCTTGGAGGTGGAAGAACTTACAATATATCATATGAAATTGAATGCTTTAATCAACCAGCCACAGACGGAATTCAAACAATTTTTCCAAGCTTGTCTTCAGCCTTTTTCTGCAAAGCTCATGGAGACAGAGGGAAGGTACAGCGATCTGATTCGCGAAACGGCAGCTATTCGATCAAATCTTGACGAAAAAGTCATGAAAAGGCGCCGAGATTTAGAAACGGGGTTGAATGTCGCTACACGCTCAAAAATACGGATGAGGAAAGTCCAGTTGGAAAGGACTATTGTTGGTGCCTGCAAAATAGCTAAAAGTTTTTACAATGACCGTATTTTTCCGAAAATGAGTGATGATGAAAGAAAGCAGTTTTGGGAAAATCGTGGATTAGATATGAATGATTGGATGAACTTATGCATTGTTCTTCTAAGTGAAATTTTTTGCCAAGACTTTCTTACACCTCTTGATGACGAGGATGTCAGCTTTCATTTAAAGGTTCGAAAAGCTCGAATGTTCTCTTTTTTATAATTCGTATACAGCTGTGGCTAAAGAAAATAATTTTTCAGATGTCTACGAAAAGCAATCATTTTCCTATGGACGAGTTTCTAAATGGTTATGACAAAGACTACTGGCTTGGGGAAACCCCCGCAACAATGTCTAAGATTAAATACCAAATACACTCACCATTTTTGGACATCACTGCCTTCAATCCCATCGCTAAGTCACCTTACATGTAAGTCATAAATTTGGTGTCTAAGGCTTTTGACAATAACACTCTTTTGATCTCAGCATTTACTGAAGACTTACTCTGTTTTAGCAACGAATACAAACTTGCCTCAAACTTGTGTATACCGCTACCAGTTTTACATCCGGCTTACATTTCCGTGATTATTCACAACCGAGAGACAGAAAATCCATTCACCATTGATAACCCCATCTGCCAAGCAATATTGCGGGCTTTACAGGTAACATGATTGCAGTAGCTCATGTGCGTTTCATGTGAAAGGTATTGTAATTTAGAACCGTATTGCTGCAGGACTCTGGACCAATGTTGAATCAGGACTGCATCAGTATAGACTGTGAGAGCTCCATTTCATCTTCAGAGGAAACAAATGCCAGAAGTACACCAACCCGGGAAGACATAATTGGAATCGATTCACCATCCCCAATGTCTTTCGGACAGCACCAACAGAACCTTATCAATATGAACTCTCAGAGGAGCTCTAACAATATGCTTGGAGGAATGAAATCTGTTTCTTTAATTGGATCTGGCTCTTCAGTAAATTCCCATCTGTGTCAGCCAAGTCCTTCATCACCAGCGATGAATCGGATTTCATCTGGTTCAAATGGTCGGAACAAAGTTCGGCGCGGTAGTAGTGCTGACTCAGCCCCGATGTCTCACATGTTTGAAAGAGCAAGAAACCCTACGAGTGCTCACGAAAATGGGGTTGCCTCTAAAGCTAGTCTTGCTTCTCCGGAAACTATTAACCTAGAAGATGTAGTTTTATCCACTTACGGGACCTCCGTTTAACATGATCTCTTAAATAATTTATACATGGAGGACTTCGAACTTTTGTGCTGGTTAGATTGCTTTAGCAATTGTTCGTCAAGTATAACAATTGTTTGAAAAAGTAGCTGGTGCCTGAGGTTCTAGATTACAGTCTCTCGCGGGCCCTTTTTGCTAGTGCGTCTAGCACACAGTCTCATGCGTCGTAACAAAAACTAGTTTTCCCAGTATATGGTACGACTACACAGCTTGTGATTAAGTTCGTTTTGTTGTGTTCAATTTCAATTTTTTTTCAATTGTGTTTTTGATGTTACTCGCAATGTATAATTTTCTCCTTTCAGCTAGATTTTAAAGTTGACGCAAGGCAAATTAAGTATAGAATAATGTACATAAATCAGGTATCTGCTGCTGAGACTTTAGCAAAGGTGGTATCTAGCTTTAATCCAGCGCTAAGGGATTTTATGATTTATTAATCTCACTTTGAGCACATTGTGAAAGTAATCATTAGGTACTGGGGACATAAATTTCGTTGGTGCTAGTTGAACGATTCCTAGTGCAGAATGCGGAAGTCTAATCCTAGAGCAATATTACTCACAACAAGTGAGTCGCATTTTTACGCACAATTTTTGAAGAACGAATTCTACTGTAACTGTTTGATTTGATAAATGAAACATTTTGTTTTAAACGCGTTTTTATCTGCAAAGTTTAGTTGAATGGACTAGTTTTGGAATATGAAATGTGATCGCAAAGGTTAAATGCTAAATATTTTGCTTTGCTCTTTCGTTCGAAATGGACAAATAGAGGGTAGTCAAAAATTTAGAAACCCCTACAGTTTCCTTTTCACAGCTTTTGTATCTTGACACGGTTTGGGTTAGAAATGGTCCTAATGCAACCTCCTGTTACGAATCTCGTCTATAGAAGGCAGTTATCAAGTATACGCATTGTGATATACGATTATTTAACTAACAAATCTATGCTGTTGTATTTGTGAAATGTTTGTAGACGAAATACGTCGGTATATTTACGATGGACTGATTTAACACGCTTTTTTATTCATGCTGGCACTTGCAGCGCAGTATCGTATATTGTATGAAAGCGAACACTTTCGTTTCAGTTTCGTACATTAAACTCGGACTTTTAAGGTCTCCAAGAGAATTCCATGCTGCAAGTTTTTTTTCTTAAGAGTTGAGAACCTGCATCAGAACAAAAGAACTACTCGTGCTGCATTCTTTGTTGAATTAGGTTTGCCGATTGCCTTTACATGTCAAGAGCAATTTGTGATGGTGGTCCGTTCAACTGAATTTACACGTGCTCTTACGAGTATTGATACTTGTGCAAAAAGACAATCTGTATTTCTTCGAGTCTTGGACGTTTTTTTGATCAGGTTAATTGATAGCCATATAAGCATTATTCATTTTATTCCTTGATAGTTGTGGACTACATTTGGTTACAATAGGCACTTGTATTGTATTCGAAGCGTTTACCACAAAATTTTACACGATCGAATGCACTACGACTAAAAAAGGACACAATTCGGCTGGCGGTGCGTACTGTCATGTATTAAAAACAATTACCAGTTATTGTTATAACTTATCTAGCTATCAGCAGATAAGTCTCCCAAAAATGTAGAATCTTAATATAAGAGTAAAATTACAATCACAGGGATAGTACTAAAAATGCACAGGGCCGAAGAACAATCAGTCTTCTCGTACAGTTTAGAAGGGTCCTATATAGCGTTTGCTGGCCCCGGCTACCAACAAGTTATTTTTCATGTCGCAGAGTACATGAAAGGAACGGCAAAGTTCTCAGTTCAAGTATTTTCTGCATTTACGTGCACCACAAGTACACGGAATCTTCTTGTCCAAGTCCTCTAAGGCAAATTTATAATCGTATGTTAATTCTTCGCCGGCTTGTATTCTCCTCTCGGCGAAAATCAGTATATGCTTTTTCCCAAATATCTCCACAGCCTTGGATTTGCAATTTGGCTGAAAAGAGAGTATCGCAAACTCAATAAATCCTTACTTGACTTGAGTGAATTAAGTATGAAATTATAAATGGTGACGTCTTGTTAATAAGACCAAAGAAGGGATACCTCGCAAGAATGGTTAATGAACCGTGCTGCATTCCCCTTCATGGTGGCATCAATCACGGTATTTTCGTCAATGGTGAAAAAGTAACAGCCGATGCCTTTAGACTCGTAATATTTTTCCCTTACATCACTTAGAATTGCTCGTATAATTTCACCGGCGTATTCAATAATCATCTCTCCTTCTTGTATTTCTCTGCCAGTGAACAATCCTCTTCCATGAATCGCAGAATAGTAAACCCCCAGTGACAACGTAGATTTCTCCCTAAGGTTTCTGTATCTCATTGCTATCGGAAGGTCTTGTTGGCTCCAATCGGACATGCTGTAATTTAGGTTGAATAAACGTAAACATAAGGGCTAAATATCGCAAGTATAAGCTGTTTTGTTTCATTTTCGTAAGCTAATTAAAAATACAATAGAAAAGACAATTTACCTTTGACTCAATTGCGGGACTTCGCGATGCTTTGACGCAAGCCAACCGAACATGTCAAATGGTTTCCTTCCACGGAATGATCCGCTCCGAGCGGAACCAGTGGGATTTACTGGTAACGGTATCTCGTCTGGACGGGGCGCATGAAATTTAAAACTATGCTTGTGAACAACAGCAGACCTTCCAGGTAGTTGCTCCAAGAGAAACTGAACAGCTTGATGTGTCACACCCAGCATCCTCAAGCATTCCATACGCCCAATCCGGCTGTCTGCAACCAAAAATGCAAGCAAATT
>VRMD01000059.1:0-48894 GCA_009872375.1 Sminthurides bifidus
CTCAGCTTAAGAGGTATGATGTTGAAAGTTGATATTTCTCGAAATTTTGGGATAGCTGTAAAATGCTGTGCTGGAATACCATAGGTAAAGGTTCTTGGACTGTGTTGGATCTTTGATAGTAGCCTTGGTGTACGGAAGTCAGCCTTAAGTTTAGTACGGACTAATGTACTTACTAGAATACTAAAAAAGTATTAATGAAAATACCGTAGTAAACATAGAAGCCATCTTGACACTCAGGTCAATTATAATTATTGTTAGCTTCACTATATTTAACGTAAGTATTTTTGAATTGGAGCAGAACCTGTGTATGTTTGATTTGTAAACTTTCTTCAAGCGCCACTTTGAAAGGTTTGTATGCTCCTCTGATTATATTTTGACACGGATTCGCGGTCTTGGCAGAGAACCCGGATAAAAAAGTTCTTCGCTTGTTCAAGTAGATGCAAATGCCGCTTTGCAGAATTGATGTTAAAAAACATTTGAGCGTTTTCCACTTTTGATGTCTTTTCCTTTCAAAAATCCTTGTGTGATGCCAGGAGAAAGCAGTTTCTGATTCCGAGTGCAGAACATTCGCCGTTAGGCTGTGTTGGTGCTTCGAGCTTTGAGTCAATTAAGTGACTGTGATTCTCTGCTTGTAGGTTCCGTCAAACATCGATAAAGTCTTATCACTGCCGAAGACGAGGGAGAATAGCGATAGCTGTGGTAAAAAAAGAATCGGCGCAAATTCTTGCTTGAATTTTTGAGCGAGGTGAGCATTGAACTGATTGGTTGAACATTTAAGTACGAAAGAGTTTGTAACATGTGTGGATATTTTTCGTTTTTCAAATTGTTACATGAATTAATCTGGATTTATTTGCAGGCATTCCGAAGGATATAGCGTTGTTGTACGGAGGATTTTTGATTTGACGGATTTATTGTGCAGAGCGTTTGGCGCCGGGAGAATGCAGACTACCAGTTTTTGTTCTTTGATAATGAATTAACTTGCTAAAATTTCCAAGTGAAAGGGATCGCTATTATGAATATGTAGATCATCATGGCAGCTACAAGAAAGCTACAGGGTGAGTGAACGTGGTGATTGAGAAATTATGCGTATATGTAGTTAAGGTAGCGATCAATGCGTTGCAGCGTGAGTATTCCCTAGTTTTGAATGGTATTTGTAACATCGCATGATAGTCATGGATCCAGATAATTGAGCAGCAGAGTTGAGGCTTCTATAACATTTATTAGACACTCAGATGTTCTTCAAAAAACAGTTGGCTCAAGGACTAATGATGCTGTTGATAAATTCCAGGTGAGATTGATCGATGCCTGAAGAAGGTTAGCGAAGGAGTAGAGACCTTCGATGATATTTGGCAAAAAGTCCATAATGCCACCAACACTAATCAAAAGGAAAAGTATGAAACAGATCTCAAGAAGGAGATTAAAAAGCTACAGCGATTAAGGGATCAAATAAAATCTTGGATTGCCTCTGCTGAAATTAAAGATAAGAGTATGCTTGTGGATACACGGAAGTTAATTGAAACGGTAAGATTGCAATTAGCAGTCAGTCTTTAACAAAGTGGACAGGAGTCTACCAAAAACAGGAAGTATGACTGAGGAGTGATTTAACTTTTGACATTGAATTTGCAGCAAATGGAGCGTTTCAAAGTTGTGGAGAGAGAAACGAAAACAAAAGCATACTCGAAGGAAGGACTTGGTGCAGCACAGAAACAAGATCCAATGTCGAGAGAACGGGATGACGTTATGAATTGGATTAGTAATATGATAGATCAACTCCAGATTCAAATTGATCAGTTTGAATTAGAAATCGAAACCTTATCTGCTAACAAAAAGAAGAGACTGGACAAAGACAAGAGTGATAGACTTGAAGAGCTCAAAAATCAAAGAGAACGGCACCAGTTTCATATTCAAAAACTGGAAACACTCATGCGTATGCTGGATAATCTAGCTAATGATGTCAGCTCAGTCAACACTGTCTGTGTAAGTGGAGTGAGGAAATTCTGATTAGTTTTCTCATGAATTTTAGCGATAATGCAGCAATTTCATTTTTTGCAGTTGAAGGATTTCTTAAATCAAGTGAAAAAGATCAAGGAAGATCTGGAGTACTATCTGGAATCGAATAGAGAACCGGAGTTCGAGGAAAATCTATTTTTATATGATGACATCGAGGGTCTCGAAGAAGTATGATTTAGGAGCTCTAGCTTTAGAATTAATCAGCGTCATATAGTGTGAAATTTGCTTCAACATTTCATTTCTATTGTGCAGATGGAGCAACAACAAGCTCTAGGGACACTACCTGCTCCGGCTACTAACGATTTGCCTAGCAGTCCTAATACTTCGGGTCTTAACTCTCCAATTTCGCCTATTCATTCCAGTAGTGACGGGGGCGGCGGTGGGCCCAGTAATAGTAGTGAAGAACAGTCACAAGAAGCAGTTAGTAAATCTGTGGAAGACTCCTCAAAAGTGAGCATCAACTTGATTTTAAGTGCATAAGCCCGCATATAGATATTGTGATAATAAATGTGTAGTTTTCGTGTTTTACGCAGGTTATTCGTCCCTTGGCCGTTAAGCAGGGTGAATTGGAAAATCCTGCTTCGAAAGAGCTACCATCTAATGGCAGTCCACAGAAGAGTTTGCAAGGGACACCTAATAATTCATCTCCAAGTTCAGGTCTCAGTAATCATGTTTCTTCGTTATCGTCTCTCTCATCTTCTCCAACTACACAACATCAAGAAAAGTCAATACGTGAGTGCTTTTAACGATTATTCAGATACAAATAGTATAAGCATTGTGCTTAGTGTTTTCTTGTCATGTAGCTCCAGCGGATCCGCCTCTAGAAACTACTCAGTCTGTAGAATTAAGTGAGCCTCAGACAATTTCGGAATCGCCAGTAGAAAACTCAGAAACTTTGATAGAAGAAAGAGCGGATTCGTCGCCAGTACCAACTGCCCCTACAAGTACCAGCAGTACCATAGTAAATCAGTCAACACCTGCAACACCCACTGGAACAGCGACGTTAAATGGCGGTGTAGGAGATGAATCGCATATGAACAGCTCTAATTTGAGTCAACCGATCGCTCAAGTAAGTCAAACCATTGAAAATCATAAATTCATACAGACGGTTTTTTTTACTCTTGTGCGCCTACGTCATTCATAAGAATTCGTCTTTGCAGCAAAATAACGCGATGCCGCCTGTTCAGTCAATGCACGACATCCTAAGGTATCAGGAGCAGATGTTTGATCGATTAATGCAGGGAGATGGAGGAGACTCAATGGCTACGCTTAAGTCCATGGCTCAAGAAGCTATAGATCGCGCGCTTCAAAATCACAACGGTATATAATATTAATGTTCGTCATCTACAAGATCTATGACTTGCTTTGTTGATGGCGATACAAATCTTCAAATTACGTTTTCTACTGGCAGATAATCATGAGAAGAAAACAATGGAAGCGCATATACCTCCTCTGCTAGGAGTGGCTCCAATGGGTCCCGTCCCTCTAGGAAAAGATCATCAACTACAGTTCCAAATGTTAGAATCGGCTTCGTATCATATGCCGCTACCGTCTGATTCAGAACGTATGCGACAATTTTTACCTAGGAATCCGTGCCCTACACCGCACTATTATCCGCAGGTGGGTTTTGATCTGATCTTATTTTTTCATTCCCAATTGATGTTGATGAAGCTTATTATTGTAATTTAATTTTACAGAATCCACTCACGAACTCAGATAGCCTTGAATTTTTTCAACGTCTGTCAATAGAAACCTTATTTTTCATCTTCTACTATCTCGAAGGAACAAAAGCTCAGTATTTAGCTGCGAAAGTTCTGAAGAAACAAAGTTGGCGGTTTCATACTAAGTACATGATGTGGTTCCAGCGTCACGAAGAGCCCAAAGTGATCAACGAAGAGTATGAGCAGGGAACGTACATTTATTTTGATATCGAAAAATGGGGACAGCGGAAGAAGGATGGATTTGTGTTTGAGTATCGGTACCTTGAAGATCGAGACCTAGGTTAAAGAGCATTCTTAGGCATACGCGTAGTTAAATGGGAAAGCGATCGTTCCTAGGTTACGGTTCGGCTTGTTGCAAATGATAGCACTAAAACCAAGAACAGGTGTTCACAGTCAATCCATTTTGAATGTTACATGATCCAAAGGATCTGAATCTTTTGACACAAAACTTCCATAACATCAGGAAATTCTTTTAATAATAAAAGAAATACGTTTTTGAGAGCAAAAATTACCACTCGGAATCTTTGAACTGCTCGATTGATACTATTGCTATATTAATGTTGTACAAAGTTTAATTACTCTAAGCGTTGAAATAAATTAAAGGTTTATGTTCTCATTATAACTACAGTACCAGTTTCAGAGCAGGCTCAATTTAGGCAACTAGAAACGATAGAAGCGTTTCTCTACTGGAATACCTCAAAATTCCACATTTAGCCCATTGGGCGTACAGTCAGAGATTGAAATGATAGGGAACCTTTAGCAAGTTAGCTAATGAGTATTTTAATCCCTACGGTGACTCCACTCCTGTTCTAACCAGATTGGCAACTGAAGAAACGCTTATAAAACACCTCCCTCCAAGCAAAACCCGAGGATCAAAAGCAGGTAAACCAGAACCATAAAATTTTACCTAAAACCTGTACTACCAGTTTGAGATGGTGGATAGAGTTTTTTACACGCGGTTGGGTGATTCAGACGGTCGTTTTGAGCACCGATTCCGACAAAGCAACCAGTGCAAGTGTATTTCCGTAGCATATCAAAATTTTGATAGTTATTAGTCTACTCGAGTATTTGGAACCAAGTGCATTGCTCTGGTGAGATGGAGATGGGATCTGGTGGGTGGGTGGAATTTAGAAGCGACGAATCTTGTTTTCATTAGGCTTCATTACACAACAAAGTTTGAGGTACAATCACTGCCTAAATGTCATTGTGATTATCATGTTGGAGCAAAGGGAGGATTCGATTTGACTGTAGGGATTTTAACGGACATTTCGATATCCCAATTCCTGTTGCTGCAAGCTCCTCTGTTTCAAGTTCTGCAGGAATATGTAGGAATCAAAGCTCATAACCAGTCTTATCAATCGTGACTACTGAAATGACATGCAAACTCATTATTTAGTTTCGTGGTTGTGAAACGAAGAAGGACACTGAAGGCAAATTAGACATCAAGTGGAGGAGAGCTTTGAACTTGGACTTATGTGCTGTTGGGGCAACTGTGGATTGAGTTATATCATTACCCAGTGCTCATCAGCACATCCGCCGCGCTTAAGTTTAGCATAAGAAGAAGAGCAGCATTAGTACATAGTTAGCTAATTACACAGGGTAAATAGTAGAGCTCTCTCGAAATGACATGGACAATGGGCCCGGTATCAGGGCGGAATGAAGACTAAGCCATGAGATAGAGGAAACTTACAGACTAAAAGCGGACACTCACGTATTATCTATGACGGCATGACACATTATAGAACCAACGCAAGACCGACATTACTACCATCAGGTTGGAAACTTTCGCAAACCGTCAAAGCCACAAGGAAGTTCCTTCTGGTTTCCATCCAGTCAGTTGATCATACGTACCTTTGCTTCATGAAGTGCTTTTAGTTCTGGCTGACGACAAGCCACGGAAACGCCATTCAGTTTTTAACCCGTCTTACTCTGCATACCACATTAATTTTTGAGACTGAAGGTTAGTCCATTAATTCGACTCGCTTAAATGTGTGAAGTGTGTGCGGGCATCCTTTGAGATCTCGGTTTAAGTTACTTTAAGTCTGTTTCAATTTCCAATTTCGCCTAAAACGGCCAAACGGTTCAGTAGTACCTGGCAGAACTGAATACTTCATTGAGCAAGTATTCACTAACGGTTTAGGTTGAAATCTGAGAGCTGAGCGACCAAAAGGTGCAAGGAGGAAGTAAAACGTTACTTGCATGCGAAACGGAGTGAAGCGGAGCTGTTGCGGGTGGATGTGCTGCAAATTGTCGCAAAGCATGGAGTTGAGGCAGGATCTCTACTTTTCTCCTAATCAGCCAAATCATATATTGTGATGTCAAAAAGTTTGGCTCGGAGGAAAGGAGCATCCTGAGGCAGAGAAGCTGTTAAGAAAACATATTCGCAAGTTGCTGTAATGACCTCCCACGTCTAGATTGAATTGCCTGTGAAGCCAGTTCGGTGTTTGCCAGTTTATACGACTAATATTTATAGCTCTTTATTTGTTTAGTTCGGCTGCTGAGAGGAACTTGTATTATAGTGCGGAAAGGATGCTTGTTTAAGAAAATGGAAGGAGTGCCAACGCAATGTCAGAGCTGCCAACAAGTTTGGCTATAACAAGACGCCCAAGATATACTTGAGTCTGAAACCACAATCCATTCTGTGTGTGCGCGACGACAGCATATTCATAGGTTTTCATGGGCCGGGCACATTACAATAGCTTCTCAAGCCTCTGATCTTTAATAAAAAGCTCCTGCATGGCACATCTCGCGGCTACAGCAGCCGATAGGACACATAGTTTGTCTCTGAATCAGACAAAGTTGCTCATCGGAAATTAAAAATTGTAGTGGTGGCCATTAACGGCTGTCACGTTCCGTGCCTTCTTGACTGCAAGTCTCAAATTGGCTGTGATTTCCGTACAAAATTGCGAATCAGCCAAATAATCTCCTTGCGTCCTACTCATAGCCTTTTCCGGCTTAAACATAAGACCGCTCTTTAACTTGTGTAGCAAAGCATTCCAGAGACTGACGTTAGGGGTAATTACTTTAGAACATTTTTTTTAAAAAAATTTCGGGAGATCTGAAATTAACAAATTGCCAATTGTTACTAGTTCCTGTGTGGGAAAAACGGTAAAACTATATTTTCATAGACGTAGACTAGTTGAGGAGGAAATTCTCAAGAAATACCAAGCCTTTTACATGTGTTAGCCCATCTTTGATTGATTGATATTTGAGAAGTGACCTTTAGCTGGGTGTGCTCTGACGTTGCGAAATACTGTGACATGAGCGTGTGGAGCAGGGAGAGAAAGAGGAGTTTTTGATTGGGAAAGGTTGGTCGGAGAAAGTCCATTGAAATTCCCTATGATGAATACTCTTTCCCGGGGAACGTGAACGCAGAATATTCTGGTTTCTATCCTTTCCTGGAGAGTCACCTGAATTTGCGGCGTGTGAGCTTTTGAATATTGTGAATTATCTGCCATGTCATGGTCTGTTATTTTATGATATTTTCAGACTTGAAGAGAAACAATATGTCTGGAGAACCTGTTGAATCCCCTGTGGTCCTGGACGAGGACGACCCCAACTACAAGCCACCTGCTCAAAAAACTATCACCGAAATTTTAGAAACGGACAAAGAAGATGAGAGCTTGAGACGATACAAGGAAGCTCTATTGGGTGGAGCTGTTAGCGGGAACGTAGTTGCAGGGTGAGTAAAGTGTTTAAGTATGCGCTCGCTCATACGCTTATTCATGGACCTAGGCGTTGAAATGGAATCAAACCAACTTATGTATTTTCTTTCATGTTTGTAGAACCCTCTGACCCGAGACGCGTGATCGTTAAAAAGCTGGCCTTAATGGTGGACGGGATGCCAGATAAAGAGCTTGATTTGACCGGAGACTTAAGTAAACTAAAGGAAAACAAATTTAGGGTGAAGGAGGGAGTGAGTTACAGAATCCGAATCGATTTCATTGTACAGCGAGAAATAGTCCAGGGGCTCAAATACGTGCAAAAAACGAAACGGAAGGGAATATTTAAAGGTGAAAGAGAATTTGTGCCTCTAGGTTCTTCTGTTAGGCCTGATATTCGTCCAGATGTTACATTCGTTACTGAAGGAAATTTCAAATTTTAAATGAAGCTTTGATCATGTTTTGTAGAGGATTCTATGACATACATGGTCGGAAGCTTCCCTCCGAAGACCGAAATACAAAGCTACACCACCCCTGTGGAAGAAGCGCCGTCAGGTCTTCTGTTTAGAGGAGACTACAACGTTACCTCACTCTTCACGGATGATGACAAGAACGTGCATCTTAAATGGGAATGGAAATTTAAGATCAGTGATGATTGGTGATCATGTTCTGCATGCGTGCAACAAGAACAAGAACAACAATACTAATTTAAAGATTTGCTCATTGCTTACGGAGCAAATAGAACAACCATTATTAATCTTACCTCCAATCGTTTCTATTCATTTCACAAAAAAGATACGTTGACATTCGGTAACTTTAATTACAATTATAAGGCTATCCATTTTCTCATTTTTGTATGCAAGTCCTATTATGCTTTCTTTTCTCTTGTACATGGATGCGTCTCTTATTACTGGAGACGATGAAAGTTGAAAACTTTATTAGAATCACGCCCTTCTCCAATTGGCCGTTTAGAACCCTAGTCACTTTTGTTTGTCTATAAGTCTAAGATCCTATGCTTGCTTTTTAAATTAATTCGAGTTTTTTATGCCTTTGTATACTACAGAAGGTGGAGAGAAACTGTTTGCAATGCCTGAATTAAGCCTAAAACGTGATTGAAGTCTTCCTCATCTTCGGATTTAACAAATGAATTGAAAAACCAATAAAGCGCTGTGCCAATACACAAATTGAAAATCCGTGTATTTCCTTTTGTCCACACGGACGACTGTCCTTTAATTGAATAAGTCATCCATGGCTCCACACATATTTCATGTAATATATAATATTGTACAAGGATGAATCGTGAACAGGGTGGGAACAGAAGCTAACAAACTTGGCTTACTCCTATTAGCTAGCGTTAAATTATTTGTGTCACATGCGTTGCATTCTCATCAGCGACATGTTCAGCTCTCACACAAGACCTACTATTGGTTTCGGCCGAATAATCACTTAAATCCTCTACCGTCTAGTCAACAATGAACAAATTTATAAATCATCAAGCGCGTTGCTAAGGTCGAGTGTTATATATCTTCATATATAAATAACAATGTATTACAGTACCATGTGCCAAAGTCAGGTTAAGCAACAAGTGAGTGTGAGCCAGTAACTTTCCATGTCATTAAACGTGATAGTGTTTGTTAACGCTTTGTAAAGTAATTTCGATGTTTTTGCTCTTCAGCTGGCGGAAGAACATTTTTGGGCTACCTTCCAAGAACATAGTCTAACTGAGATTTTTCGGCACATAAATAATGCGTCTTTTACATCATCCGTGTCACAGTAATGATTTTCGGAGAGATCTTCCCAACACGATACAGTCCGAACAGCATCCTTCAGTTCTGTATACAAGAGGAAGAAATAATAATAACTTTCACCTCAACTTAACGGTGAAAAATTACTTAGTTTAATCAATCACCGAGTGCGTTCCATCATCTCGTGAGAATCGTGAAATAAGGAAAACGTACAATGCGTACTTTGAAATACTCATACGCATTGTGCACAATAACACAACAAAAACTTACGTTTACAAACAACAGTTCTGCCATACTGACTATTCGTGCCCTCTGGTGGTAGAGACGCATCCGTGCCCAGTCTACCACCGCACTAGAGACATGTCTACGTTGGACATGATAATGTTTCGATATAAAATAACATAATTTTAGTTAAACAGTGCTATGTACATCTGATTGTGAAGTACTACGTATACGCATAGGACATACGGGTTGTGTACGTTTGTTTCTGCAACTAGAATTCGGCAACTACTTTTATAACTAACGCAACGCAACGTCCTGGTACTTTCAGTTTGTCTATTTTAGTTGTGTGCTGAATCTTCTCGAGAGGAAATTAAGTCGTAATGCGGTCCGCATTAAGGTAAAATCCCAAGATACAACACCGTAGTTGTTGTGAGCTGAAATTCCAAGTACTCCGTGCTGCAGAATTTGGCGACTCATGTATGTTTTTTCGCAGTCCTTGCTCTGACTTACTTGCTCGTGACGTTCTGCTGCGTGGACTTCATCTGAATCGGAATTTGTTGCTGCTGACCGACTAACGGAGACGTTAGATTGGTTCGACTATTTGCCGTGTTAGTACATTTATTACTATCATTGGAAGAATCTGTAGCGGATAACTTAGAGAATGCTAGCAGAGCTTCAGGGAAGTTAGGTGGCGTTGCCGGGGTATTTGCGGGAGTCATCTGATGGTGGTGGTGGTGGTGACCGAAGCCCAGATGTGTTGCCGCTGGATTGATTGCAGACTCTTGGAAAAAAATACTTAGCGCCGTCTGAAATACAAAACGAGACAAATGCGTTATGGTGACATTATATTCGCAAGAATCCTTTGGGTTCTCAATGCCCACAGTTCATAACGTAGTGCAAAAAGTCATGTTAACTCAGGAAGCTGACACTGAACGGCTGACTAACTCTCAGGAGTACTGCAACAGCATACCGCATCAAAACACGGCCAGGGAAGGAGGTATGGGTATCATTCCAAATCCTCATAAACAAGTCTGCCACGAAAGGATATACAACCAGTAGGAAGGATGAGCAGAGAAGCAAATTCTGTTTGGATGCCAAACTTTTTCTACCTCCTGTTATTGAATGGTTGTATGTCACTCAAGTTACGCGAAAAAGAAGAATTACAAAAAATTTTTCTAGGAAACACTTCCGCATCCAGCTGAAATGGATATCATGGCAAGTACATACGCCTTGCAATCCACTAGCTCAAAACTCCTATGTATCGCTTCATAGCCTCTAGTGTCAAAGAGCGTGCTGGTACTAATTGCCACCTAATGAAGCCTCTTTGTAACCTACTTACCGGCTACTCTTTGGGTGGTAATTGCCGATCTGGAGTTATTTTAAAAATAAACACACTTGGACGTTAATACCCATGTAACTCTCATTTAACTCTTACAGCTTGACACATGATATCCCCTTTCCTTCTCATCCTTTTAAATAACCCATGCGTCCAAGGGGGGTGCTCAATCCTAATGCAAGCGTGCATTCACCTTGTGAGAATCGGCGATTAATAATTTAGAGCTGATACATGACACAAACCAGGAGGTTATGAAACAGGAGTAGGAGCTTCGTCATAAAGTTTTGGAAGGCAGCTGTCTGCGTACATGAAGGAACACACTGTTTCGCAACCATTAATCCCTCCGTATTACTTAGGAAGGTGTGTAAAGGATAAGCAAGCGACATTAGTTTCTTTCAAATCTCATTTGCAAGAGCGATTGGCCAGAAAAGCGGCTAAGTATAAGCCGCACGGTTAATAAAACAATACTGTACTCTACCACAGCTCTGTCCGGCTTCAGTTCCGAAAAGTTAATCATGACAAATGCAGCTCCCACCTGAGGTGTAACTCAAATCATGTTTGAACTGAGGAAATGTGAATTACCTCAAACTGCCAATGTGCAGCTTGTAGAATGGATCTGGCTTGATCTCTTGCACATCCAGCGACTAGAACAAACTGATTAATCATTACTTGCTCCCTTAAGCTATCCATGGCTGCGTCAGTCGGAAAAGTTGAAGCGTATTGTTTTCGATGATTGAGAGAGTTGACCAAAGGTTGAATGTCACCGTGCAACAATTGGTAGACACAAGAAGACCACTTCCGCCTCTTTTGTAAGCAGGACAGCAATCCCGGGCTGAAGAAAATGTTCTTCTAGCCTGTCGGTGGCGATTGAACAGTCACAGGCTTACAAAGCACAGTTATTCACCACACAAGTAGTTAAACCAGACCAAGGCGAAATATCCAGTGTTTTCACTAAAGGTCGAGCTGGCGAGATTATCTGTCACTTGTGGCACTGCACAAACCACTTCCTCTTCGCACCGGCTGCTCAAGATCGCAATCGAGGCGTTTATTCGAAGCAATAAGTTTTGTCGCGGATTTGTTGCCGCGTGCAGGGCTCACACACAGCTGAAGGTAACAACAAAGTCAGGCAGGCGCTGAGAGACTCGATCCGTATGCTCCCGAACAATGTTTTTAATTGCAAGTCTGGAGCAGAGCAGCTTCCTTCCAATACGGTTCTCCAGTCCCAGCAAGATCACTCACTCTCAAAGCAAAGTCTGAACAGGGACGACGAAACCACGACAGTCTTCGGCCCACGGCAATCAGCACTCACACGCCAGACACGCTCCTGCAAACAAACAATTGGCAATCAATGCGACTGTGACGATACGACTAACTTATGTCGGATGCCAAAAAACATCTCCACTTCCATATTCCATTGGATTCTGTCAATAAACTGTGTGAACTATCCCCGGATTTAACAACATAATTACAATCTGTGTAAAAAATTCCATGGCGTATCTTCAGATCATCACCTCAAAGCTCAGCTCATACACGTTTACTGTTCAACTGCGACGGTTAATGATACTTTAAGTACTGCACGAGGAAGAAAGCAACCCACAAAAACGTTCGCTTCTCACACCAGACATTCAATACTATGACATAATCCTACAACTAGCTAACAGAGTTGAATTTATTGGTCCATTAGAGCTTCCCACATACGCTCCTCTACATGCCACTGTATTCATGCACATGCACGAGCATCAAGGAACCTACGGAATACAAGTGCCTTTGCTACCAAATTGCTTACCACGCACTAAAAATGGAGTATCAGTTATAAATGCTCCTGCTAAATGAACTCACTATTTGAACTGCCACAAACCAGTAATTAGTATTAATGCCCCACTGTGAATCCACACGACCCCTTGCATACTCGAGGCTGACCAGGAAGGAACAATTGCACAATCTTAAGATTCCTTTGATAAAAGTGCTGATAACGATGCATCACTAATTACGTAATCGGACTGGCTATAGCACTAGCCCCGCGCTTGGCCTGCAGCTCATCTTACTTATCTGGCCCTTACTCCACTATCCCGTTCCATGTAACATCCAAGCTGAGACATGGTGATGACTGAAAATTTCCCCAGCTGCTGCTAAAACATCCAGCATTCTCTCATTCCGGAAGCTTCAAGTGACTAGTTCCGTCTAACGGCCTTGTAAGCCTTAGCACAAGATTTGGTGAAAGCTTGTTAGATCCACTACTAAATACGTCAATACTCCCGTTGGCAATGCAATGTTTTGTGTTATAACATGGAAATATTTCATCCTCTTTTCTTCACCTTCTCGTCAGCTTGTACACGTGACTCACCTCAGCAGTAAACAGGAGCAGAACTTGTGTATATAAACTATGCAGAGCAGTTAACCCATGCACAAACAACGTTAAGAAAACGGTAAATCTCACCTTGATTGGATGCAGAGGAGCACTATGCCAGCTGAAACAGGATTCTAGAAATTCAGCAAAAGAGCAAAACCCCAATGATGAAATCACTGAGGAATCAGTTGAAATACCTCAATAATCCGTAAGTCACAGTCACAGTTTGAAAAAAACACGGCAGGAAGGAAACTGGAGGCATGGAGTTGTGAAAAATGTTTCTTTTCACGTACTTTGAACAGGACAAAGAACTAATTGCACTGTATCTTGTTGACGAAACCTTCAGTTTGCCCTCTAATCTGTGTAAGATACCACAGGAGACAAGAAGGATAAAAATCCCAGTTAAACGACGAGAGAATCTGAATGAAAACACTGCGCTCAAGACGACTGCAGGCTTCCACACTGAGCATGCAACAACAACTCCTGCTGGCTCACACTTTTTCAGCGAATCATAACAAACATGTTTGGATGAGGGAGGGAATGGATGGAGCAACTCCAAGAAGAACTACACCTCGAAGAAGCAAAGCAGCTGCAGCTTATATAGCTCACCCTCAATCTACACGTTGTATTATAATGTATAATATAATGTATACGGTGATAGTAGTAAGTTTTTGGTGATGTGTGACGATAGAGAGAATTCTTTCAGCTCGGCCTGCATTCACGATAAATCTAATGCCGTAATATGGCACTGCCACCGGCTATTTCTACATGTATTTGTCCATCCTGTGCCATTGCCTTGTCGTGTAACCGCTTATCGCGTCAATTCAAGAGCAACACTTTTACATTATTATGCTATTCTCCTCCAAGCTATAATCTTTCCCCGTTTGGAATTGTAGAAGGAAACTAGGGAACAATCTCTATTGGATTGTTGCTCTGCAGCACGTACAATCAATCAGGATGACAAAATCCTTGGCAATATGCTCTGTCTCACTGCTTTCACGTTCTCGCAGTATCTCACCATAGAAAGTAATGAGCAAGGAAACATTGCCCGACTGCCCGATTCCTCTTAGGACTGCGGATCTTATAGACCGATTGCAGTTGCTGAATTAGCCAAGGAATCTATCAGTATTTAGCAAGGAAGGTTGGTAACATTGGCGAATTCCAAGCTCGGAGTCCAACTCAGGGCTTCTTCTTAAGAAGCCAAGAGTAATTGAGCAGGACGGACAGACACGCATGCACAACATGTGTACGTGGATACTCGAGCAGATTTCGCTTCACCTAGAAAGACTGCTGGTGCTTTAACTACCATGGCATTTGCAATTACTACTGGCGTGTGTGCAGAAATTAAAGCATCGTCTATGTCTAGAAGCCAGTCCTTCGAGTCATGTAGTGCTCGGTTCAAGCCAAGCTGTAGCAAGGCCTTCTAGTCACTTGTGTACATGGCATGCTTCTGCTTTCCTCCTTCATCCATGAAGGTGAGAGAGATGATGTTATGTACATTTTTTGCACATGATCCCTCCCGCCTGATCGTTTTAAGCTGACACTCCTAGTTTCGCGAAAGGGATTCGCGAAGAGCGTTATTTGCCATACTCTGAGCCTTGCCATGGGCAGAAACGTGAACTGCCAGAGCGTACAATGTCTGCACATTAGCACTACGCACGGCGTAAGTTAACCCACGTCTTGTTCCAGCAATAACGCAAGGCTAGAGAGAGAATACACAGCCTCAGCTCCGCAAAGGAAAAGCTCTCAGGATGAGAATGTAAACAATAGAGAGAGAGAGAGAGCGTATGGAAGAGACGGGAGAGCTTGTCTGCGTTTAAAAGCAATGGCATTAACGAGTCACCTCCACGAGTCTTTTTTCGTAGCTCCGCCTCCCCTTCCCTGTGGAAAAGTGAACTTTCCCGCAATGTTTACATGAGAGTTTATGTGTGTGCTCGCTTTAGCAACGCCCTTCTGTTTATTTACATCCTGCAGCAGCTCCTTCATATGCTCCGTGTTTGTGTTACTCGTTACTCATCCATCCACTACCAGGAGCGACAGCGACCTATCCGAATTTCGTGATCGTGCATGCTCTTATGGAACTTTCCATTTATGCCTACTCAGGCTTAGGTAGAGATGGAACATGTTTTTTGCTCGTGCCAAGCTGTCTTGCAAGGTGACCTGCTTGAAGGCTTACATCATAACTTTCTTTGTTTCGCCACCAATAACCAAATAGACAAAGCAAAGAGCCCAGTGCAGCCGCGGAGCTATCTGCCTTCTTCCTCACTGCTTGATAATCATCGTACATGAATCATCTTAATCACAGGTCATCAAGGGTCAGGAGGCGGTGGAGATTCCCGGGCCAAACAGGATTCTTTTCCCTTGCCCTGCCTGCATTCTTTCTTCCTTTTCCCTTTGCTGCCAGGAAAGCTGTAGGAAACAAGGGCAAATGCATGATTCCGAGGACAATCACTTGAAGACGACGGACTGCATCAACTGTAGATTGATTGACTTGACGCCTCTTCTGGAGTCACAAGTTGGAAACTTGTGTGCGAATGGAGGGAAGCTGGGAACGTGGGTTGGAGTTTACCATATGAATGGGTAAAATTAGCAGGCGTGTCTTGGCCTAATTACAGTTTGAATTGCAGTAGCAGCTAATTATAATACTGACATGGGGTTTCTGGCAATGAAAATGATATGGCTTGTTCTTCACCTCATTCAGAGCTTTGTATTATTGAGCCCTTGTGTGCTGTGCAATATCCAGCGATCGTTTTTGCGCTGGCTCATGTATTTAGAACGCATAAATGTGCATAGGTCGTAATTACCTCTCTTTAGTCTGAGGCCAATGGGATGAACACAAGAGGAAACACTGTTGCACATGCCATCGCTGTTAAAAATTCGCAGCATTGGCCATAAAAATGCAGAACAGGATTTCATGTCGTCAGCAAGTGCGTCAAAATGGCTACCTAAAGTAGTTTGCAGAAGGCTAGGGTCGTGAACGCAGAGGAACAAGATCTTTTACGCAGGTGATGGCCGACTAACAGACTAGTTTGTTAAGGGGGTAGAAATAATTTCTTTGACGTCATCATTAGCACCTCGATCCTTAGATGATGCTAAAGCTGAATCATTGCCTTCCAACTTTCATGATGAAATATGGTGAGCTGGCGGAAGGCTTACGGGTGCATTAGTCATCAGTAAAGGATGCTGGTGTTAAGCCACGTTTCATAGGAAAAAGAACTGCAGTCGCACAGCGAGAACGAGAACGTAATGTAATAGCGGGCCTGCAAACGATTTGAACACCTGTTGGAAACAGTGAGCCATTTATGGGGCTGGCTTCTTGCGACGTTAAGCTAACGTTTTATATAGAGTTAACGTCAGTTAGCGCAGACTTGCTTCGCTTTGCCACTCACTCACTACTACCAATGGTGTGACTTTCCCCTCATTGTACTGTATTGTAATCGTCTATCTAGATCTTTCTCTCGGTAGTTTGTTTGTCACTTGCATGCATTCGGCTTACGTTTCCTAGTCTTGCTTATTAGCCGAAGCTGTGAGCGAGCCTGCTGTTGTTTATAAAGAACTTGATATGGTAACGAAAGCCTCTGTTTTCCAAGGCAACCCAACGAGATAGCAGTGTGTACTAGAAGGGGAAAAGATACGGGATACGGCGAAGAACAGAACAGATGATGTATTGCGACGTGATTATCTACATTAGAGTAGCAAAGAAACAGTAAAGCGAGCCGCGTTTGTTGTGCTATAAAAACGATATTGTTTGTCTCACCAGTTGCTGTGGTGCTAAAGCAGATTAACTGCTGGAGACTGTAAAGAAGTACATTAGCCCAGACCTTTAATATCGGAAAAGCTTTGGTGAATGTACGGGGCTGATTGCTATGGCAAACTAGTAATGTGAAATGCAGTTGTGAATGTTCAAGAAACTCGGCTTCATTTGATTTTCTCTCTGTCAGTTATCAGTCAGTCCGCCTCTATTATTTGTGACTCATGCTAGTTGAGCAGAGAACAAATACTTGACTTCCATGCTCGTTTAGCATGAGTTTTAGCTAGTGTTCATTCTCTGTGCGCCGTGTTCTGCTGATTATCGGCCGAATTCGTCTTGCTGCTTACTGACTAATCATTATTAGAGTGACAAGCTAGTTGCATACTGTGAGGTTCAGCTGATTCGAGCATAATCTTCTGTGACGTTGCCACAATTAATATCTGGAATCTTGCGTAACATAGAGAACTGTTCCGCCTTTCTTTTAGAAACTACTCGGTAAGTGTGAATTGAGAAAGTTTTGATTTCAAGTGAAAAGAATTGTCAGTATCAGAGCAGATGAGTTCGTGGAAGTAGGAGTTTCGCAAATAAGAGGACATTGCGTATAGCTAAACTGTGTTTTTTACCTGGAATTTTCAGAATCTCGGCGAACGGGAGAAGTAAAACCATCTGGAAGGGAGAGAAAAGCAATTTCAGTAACTCAAAGTAGCTCCAATTTTTAAACCTCAACATGGCATCTAATGGATACGACCGATTGACAGATCCTCCTCCAGCATATACAGTGGAGGATCCGCAAAAGAAAGCGCATCAAGCTGGACAACCTGAATCAACCATTCCATCCGGCGCACCTCCTCCACCTTACAGAAACATTCACCCCAACCCACCACCTCATGGTTACCAAATGGGCTACGGGTCTTTAATTGTGGACCAGCCGGTGACAGTTCCTGTGACCCAAGTCATCTTGATTGGTGGATGTCCTTCTTGCAGGGTAAGTTGTTGACTCAATCTAAGGGCGAGGTGTTTAACATGTATTAATAACATTTGACCTGCAGTTGGACCAAGAAGGCTCGTAATAATGTGATGATCATATTAACTTTCAGGTTGGAGTTTTGGAAGACTCTTACAGTTTGCTTGGGGTACTGTGCGCAATCGTATTTTTTCCTGTCGGAATCTTGTGCTGCTTGGCCATGAGGGACAAAGTATGCACCAACTGTGGTGCGACGTTTCCTTAAATTCATTAAGTCAGAAATTTGCTAATTAAGAATTTCGCCAACCTTACCTTCATATTGAGCAGCTAGGTTTTAACTTCGAGATTCCCAACTTAAGATGGCTTCTGCTTGACATTAATAATAATCTCAAGCGATTTCAAGTTATATCCAGCCTTCTGTTGTCTTGTAGCCTTCCAACTTTGTCCTGTAGATGTTTTCAATCTTTGATCAGAGAGATAAAATTTACGTATTAGGTTCCTATTTTCCTACTACATTCGGATACGGTAGTGTGTGTGAGCTTAAAAATTTGTATCAGTCGTTTCTTTTTAAATATTTTGATAAGGCTCATGCTTGGCACATGACGTTGTTCTGCAAAGTATAAACTGCATTTGGTATCGTAAAATTTCAGTCATGAAGAGTCATTCAGTACCCATTGAGAAACTATTGCAGCAATATAAGCTAAAAGTTAAATGTTGAAGACAATGCAGAAACTACTAGAACTAACACGTTTTGTGATTGAAATCCGTGTTGATGCTGGATTTGAGAGTTGCTCTTATTGCGCTTAAGGCTTTGCCGAGTAGAGGCGCCGCAATGTCCCATTGCATCAACGTGTCACCGCAGTTCTTTACCTAAGACTTTTTAATTGAAATTGTTAAATTCTAAGGAAGTGTAAGTTAAGCCTTTTACTGAAGGAAAAGCCTAAAAGTTTCGCGGACATGGTAGACAATTTCCACTCGTTGATAGTTGCCATTGCTACATATCTAACTTGTAAGCTCAAATCTTGTCTGCAATTCATGTGATACCTGATATAATAAATTCTGCAATGACGTTACTCGTAATTGTGTCCAATAAGTTCATTCAGTTCATTGTCGGTTTACGTATAGTTTCATAGCATTCATTTATGGCTCCATAAAATGGTGTAAATATTTTCTGAATTTGATCACGAATCACACATTTTATTCACACGGTGATGTCGTACATTTACATACGTGATTAACATTTTTTGGTAAAACAACAGTCAAAGTCAATCTAGGAGTATTGCACGACTAAACAATACATTCTTGTCTCGAAATCACTCCAGCAATACTGAGATTCAGAAATGTGTGACTATCGCACTAGTATCAGTAAAAAGTGTTAACTCACGGATTCAGACTCCGGCATTCACTAATCACAACTTAATAAGACTGCAAACTTAACACCAATCAGATCCTATCATAGGCGGGTATTTACAGGCAATTATTCACGCAGTAAAAATGATACAAATGCCAACAAGTTTGTGCAAAATTCAGAGGAATTGGCACTATCCTTAACTGGTCAGCGTCAACGGACTAAAAGTAGAAGTATAAACGTCGTTGGTGTTCAAACTTGATCTCCTTTCTGTAACAACATCCAGGGTTTAAACTGCGGATAACGGGTGATATGGGTGTCGCAGTTGGAATAGCTAACACTTCTAATGGCATAACTGACCGAAACACACATTTACGGACGACTTTGCTTACTTTCAACCTTTCGCACAAATTCCATTTTTTGAATGTACACAAGCAGTCTCTGAGCAATAAATAACGGTTAATACCTCACCTCACTGAAATTTTACAATTCCTCTTTGTAACTGGTAAAATCTTAAATACGGACTTCACAGTTTCATACACGCAAAATCTCTAGTGATTTATTATAACATATCCCAATCCAATCCGGTTGCGTTGCACCCCATTGTATCTGATTAATTTCGCCTTCTGCTGCTGTGTACGCTAATATCGGATCTTCAATGGCTCTAGGCATTCCTGTTAAAATACGAAAGACATTAGTACTCATTAATTCGCCTTTTGTAAAGTCAAGATGATTCCTCGTAAATTCGCATACCTGCTATGTCCCAAATCAGAGCTTGATGATCATCTCCTGCCGTGCAGATATGGCAAGCTGAATGAGGTGCCCAAGCCAAGCCATTGACACAAGCTCGATGATTATTCAGCCTTGCTACAGGTGTACAAGGCACCCTCACATCCAAGATCACAACTTCACAAGCATCCATTGCAATTGTAGCAAGAAAGTTCGGGTCTTGTTTATTCCAAGCCAGCCGTAGCAACGGCACATGAGTCGAATCCTCGTAAATAATCGTTGAATGCTCAAGATGTCGTAAGTCAAACATCCTTACAGAGCCGTCAGCTCCCACTGAAGCGAACATGTCTCTGCCACCGCCTGCTCTTGAGAATGCAATATCGTACACTTCCTGCCGATTAGAAAGTTAAAATAGCCCAACCAATTAGACACCATTAGTAGACATCCTTATTTGCAAAAGAATATTCGTTGCAAAAAACTTACCTTGTCGTGAGCAATCAACTGCGTCTTCACGTGGCCATTTACATTGACCCGGCCGATGGCTTGCCTAGTTTCTAATCCCCAAATGGTGCATGTTGTATCTATAGAACTCGTTCCGATCAAATTGGGATCTACTTCATTCCAATCAAAACTTGTGAGCGGGGCACAAAAGTCTGAATTCTTATTATTGTTCAGTAGACATTCCAGCTTAATTTCATTTTCAGCACATCTCCACACACGTAAATAGTCTCCAGAAGTGGCAAGCAGGTCAGGATACAGTCCTTTAGAATCCGGGATCCAAATTATCTTTGTAGCGGGATAAGGATGATCTAGAGTTGACCGAGGCGTGAATTCCGATGTTTCTTCATCTAACTGGACCACTTGCACTTTGTTATTGTACTCTTCAACAAAGGAACCTAGCGCTAAACGAAATCGCTTGTCCGGCCGGACAGACCAGTTCATTGCGTAAATTGGCCATTGAGCAGTGTATTTGTAGATTTCTTTGCGTTTTTGGGGTTGATTCTGTCTATGGGCGTGTGAAGTCATCGTAATGGGCTATTAACCCTTAGAAGACAATTTGACGCGGTGTGTTTCTATTCGACTGGCATCTAGCAAAGTTTTGCTAGAAACACAAAATGTTTGAGATTTGAGGGCCTTTTATTCGTATTTTCATAAATTCTCACCTCAATGTATATACCTCTTCATTCAAAAATACACTATTAGTCACCAACAGTAAGAACGCTAAACCCGCTAAACTGAATCAATTTCTTATTCAATCATTAATTTATACAGTACAATAATTGTAGGAACACCTGAAGTCTTCAATTAATAACACAATTTAATTGATATAAATGCAAGATTGACATTACGATTGAATTTTCGCGGCTTAACATTGGCGTGCGAGCAGGATGCACAATGAAATGGTAAACGCAGCTTTTGGATTCTCGTGTACAATTCGACTGAACTTATCTTCATAATGTCTTGAGACGAGACTTTTGTGCGAGATGGGATGGACACACACATGGACAAATGCACTTTCTGACATAATAAAACTCAGAATCCTCTTTCCTTCTTCATCTGATCAGATTAAATATAAAGTATGCAACTACGACCGGTTTATCCTTTTGCGCAGTGTTCTCGTATAACTTGGTACAACTAGACGTCTTATTGGTATAGCTGGATACTTTACCATTGACGGGGCAGTTTACTAGACGGTGGCAAGGATTTTGAAAAAAATTGTCACAAATTGAGAGTGACACTTGGATTTACCTATACTATTCATAGGACGCAAACTTTGTTAACGTTAAAAGAGCAAAAAATAGCACATTCTAATTCTAAACTTTTCTAGCAACACATAGGACACCAAGATGTCCACTGCAGCAAGAACTTTGATTGAGCAAGCCAAACGATTGGCAGCCAGAAAAGCTGTTGACGACCATGTCAAAGTAAGTTATCTACGGTATTCTGCCGTTGTCTTGGTTACCTCAAACAAAAACAATGATTGTAATTTGTAATTGTAATTAAGCGAGGAAGCTAATCTTGCTATGCTTGTACATTATGTGTAGGATGGCCAAGTAGTAGGCGTGGGAAGCGGTAGCACGGTAGTATTCGTTGCTCAGCGTTTAGGTAAAGACGTTTTAGACTTTCACTTTCACACCGGTCATTCCGGCTCGTGAGAAGGCAGCATGCAGATTGAATTTTTTCTATCAACTTGTTATATCGTGGAAATTTTCTCCTTGATGAAGCTGAGCGAGTGAAAGAAGACGGACTGAAGATAATTTGCATTCCCACATCATTCCAGGCCAAGCAGCTCATCGTAGACAACAACCTACAGCTCTCTGATTTGGATGTCCATCCAGAAGTAATACTTTCAAGCGTTTCATGCTCATAAGCCAAGCTGTGTATTCGTTGTACTCATGGCAGTTGTAAATAACAAGTTGACCACAAATGTTACCCTTCGCAATTATGTGTAGGTCGACGTCACGATAGACGGATGTGACGAATGTGATGCTGATTTAAACTTAATCAAGGGTGGCGGCGGGTGCATGCTCCAGGAAAAGATAGTAGCTGCTGCTTCAAAGAAGCTTGTGATTGTCGCAGATTATACGTAAGAATCTGCTCTACTCTACTGGCTACTGTGATCTAAAAGAGGAATGATACTTTTTTACCGTATGAATAGCGTAATATTTTTCTATTTGTAGAAAAGACTCTGAAAACTTGGGCGAAAAATGGAAGAAAGGGATTCCTCTGGAAGTTTCTTCCCTCGGTTGGAAAGTCGTCCAGCGAAAGCTGGAAAATTTGGCCAAGTCATGGGGTTGTGATGATTCTACCGCACTTCTTCGCATGGCACAGAAAAAAATGGGGCCTGTGGTAACTGACAATAACAACTTCATCATTGACTTTTATCTTGGGGAAAAGTCTAAGAGCGTTGCTGCTCCGGTAAACATTGAAGCGGAACTGAAACGAATTCCAGGTACATTGCATACTACAAGTTGTTACACGACATTGCTTTATGGCAGAGCAACGGCCTCTGTCAAAAACAAACCAGCAAAGCTAAATTTTTGTTTTAAGGAATTCTCGAGACTGGCTTGTTTGTGAAAATGGCCAAGGAGGCTTACTTTGGCCTAGAAGATGGAACCGTGAAGGTCAAAGGACCGACCAAATGAGTGATCAGCCTCGCATATATCAGTACTTCCGATGATCAATTTTTCGCCCTATGTTGATGCATGTCACAATCACATCGAGTCACTTTAGTGACCGGGATACCGGTAACATAGCCTTGAATATTGATGCCTTTTAGATAGCTCTTACAAGTCCTTAAGTCTTGCTGTAACTAGAGTCTGAATTAAGTGTTCACTTTTCACCTTTTATGGTGTCGGATAGGAGCTAGGAACTCCTGATTACCGAATCAATGCATTCAAGTACTTTAATGTATGGTATGGGATTTCCCGTCAAGTTTTATAAGTTCTTAGCTAATAGTCCGTTAATAATTAGCTTGGTCTGTGGGTAAGGAGCGGAAAAATATATGCAATCCAGTCTGCAAATCATGGTTCACAGAAAATCTTGGCATGCGAATTCTGGCAAACAATGCACAAATACGTTCATCATAGTGGTTTTTAATTGGAAGCATTATGCAACGCCCATTACGTGACTGAACATGCGAGTAATGAAGGTAAAGTGCAGCAAGATTTACTATGCAAATGCCTTTGAGGTAAAAATCCGTGGTTTGCGTTAAGTGTTGCAAACTGAGATTGATGACACGAGAGCTACTGATTCGAGCTAAATGATTTTGGAGACCTTTACGCAACTTAAAACTGCATGTATCCACATTGTTTCCTCTTCAAAATCATTGCAACTTCTAACTCAGACGACGTACAATATCTAATTTAATTAGGCTCGTTAAGCTCAGCGGAAACTAGAACTATCATATGCTTCTCAGCGTTGCGTTAGAAACCAAAGGGAAAAGTCAAAATGGGGGTTGGGAAAGATTCATTGTCGGAGGACACTTACAATTCCCCCGATTAATTTTTCACCCTATTCCAAAATTCTCCAATTCAATAGCCCCCTTCCATCCGCAAAAGTGGCATGCCGTGCCATGTTACGTGCTACTAGGGGACACGTTGGAATGGGAACTTGAGAAAGGAAAAAGATTTGATGAGGATAACAGTTAAGGATGTATGAAAAAGGCATGCGTCGGAAATTTACCAGGGATGCGCTCCAGGGTAACGAAAGCGAACATCAACGAATGAAACCTTAAGGTTACGCGACTTTGTGGGAGGGTTGATGATTACTGTCACGGATGTGCCAGCCGTCATTTGACGATTCTTTACAACAAATTAAATGCATTCAATGGCCTTGTTACAGTCAGAGCGTGGATATAAACTCGTTACATTTATTTCACCAATTGTCGCCGCTTGTTTCATGGGTGATCATACGAAGTATGAAGTGAAGCTTGGCCTGTTGCACTGGATGAAGAGAATTGGCTGCAAGTAACTTGTGATGCAATATACTGAAAGCATTCCACGAAATGCTGCTCAGTTTCACAGAGAAGCTGCAGTTGAAAGCTGGGAATGTATTTCAGAAAGAGTAGTATTCATATTCATCTTCAGTCAGCGTCGCTGCGTTGCCAGGAATGAATCACTGACAAGAAGTCGTGTCGTGACACAAGGAGTGCTACGTTTCAGCTGCTGGGTTATGTCAATTGCTTTTTGCCGGATTTGCACCCCATCCTGGCAATGAAATGTATAAAAATGGAGGAACATAAACTACGAATTCTATACTCTCAACTTTACTTCCGAGATGAAGCATTAAAGGGCCCCATTATACGTCAAGATCTGTCAATCTGTCATCACTATCGCTAAGAACTTTGGGATCGTCCTTACACTGCTTAATGTAACTGTTCAATGACACTTGATTGCTCGCAAACGTGAAACACCATAGTGTGAATCATGGCTAACAACCGATCGCATCAGCCGAAAGGCTCCAATGATGATCAGGGCCGGATTCCTGGAAAACCCCATCAAGTACAAGTTCGGCAATTAGTGTTAGTGATTAACTTCAATAACCGCAGCTAGAACCGTGGTGGTTTCCCTCCAGAGTACTGAGTGACGCCAGCCGCTAGATTTCACCTAAAGTTACAGTTACTCATCCTTCATTCTGAGCTACGGGAGTGCAAGTGACATAGACGTGGCCCGTTACGATTGTCGCAAATCACAACGTGGGCGTTTTAGTTAGCATTTTCCCCTGGATGCTCATGATTAAGACGGAAAATTGTGAAAGCCTGAGATAGAGCATTTTCATGACGATCAGAGTTCTAGAGTGTACTATGAGCTTTGTGCTCTCCAAGTGTCTTCAAGTTGGTTTGAAGTTTAGAGTTTCAGCTCCACAGGGGTGTCTGTCTGCTAACAAGGGATGCAGGACTTATCGCAGCCGATGTCCTTTCAATAAGCGCTATCGCTAACAGGGATATGACGAATCTGCTTGGTAAATAAAATTTTATTGGAACAATTCATTAATAGCTCTGGCTGATATGAAAGTGGACTCGGTCTGAAAAGTACAACAACGACAGAGCCTAAAACCACGTGATTGTTTCCCTGTATTTTGGACCTATGAGTATTGACATGGTGGTGCTGGCTATAGCAATCTTGTCAAATTCACATTCTCAAGCGATCGTGACTTAGCATTGGATTTGAATACACAAGAGACGTGGTCACCATGAATTGCTGCACACGAGTACATGGAACAGAAGTACTGGACTTGTCACAACGTTATCTCTGTTTAGCTTTTAAAGCCGTAGATTTCTACCGATCTCATTTTAGCGACGGATATAGCAAATCAAGATACTTAATTTGACTGAATCAGTCAGTAGTCCCCATCCAATCCCTTCGACCGAGTACTGTAGCAATACAGGACTTCATATGAAACTATCGCCGTTCGATCAACTTTCTGAACCTCGATCTCAATCCTTTGATTTAGTGAGGACAATGCTTGTGGTGAAAAAACGAGCCTCGTCATACAGCCAGCAACTAGTGCTCACATCCTTTACAAGAATCAGCCTGCTGAAGTGTAATGAGAAGAAATCAACTCACTAGGTAGTATGCTACGGTATTGAAAACTGTATGTGTGAGGGCTATCATTTTACTTATTAGAAAATGTGAACCCGTGCAAAAAACGTTTGCGTGTAAAGTACTCTCAGTGAAAGTGAACAGAAAATATAACTTCATAACTGGTGTCAGTATTCAATAAATCTTGTAAGCATACTATTTAAAGAGAAACCAATCCTGCGGAGGGAGACATTACCTGGAGTTGAGCAAGTTTTTCGCGTGAAGTGAAAGCAGGAAGTGAAAGCTGCAAGTGTAAGTACGACTAAGGCATCAAAATGGCGCGGAACGATAGCACGTTGTTACCCCTGAATTGCTCTCATCCCATGATGGGAGAAATCTCAGAACTTGCAAGATTTTCCAATTGGACGCTAGTGGTGGCGGCAACAGCGACTATAATTATCATGATTGTGGGTCTCTTCGGCAATGCCCTAACTATCATAGCTTTGCTCAAATGTCAGCGGGTACGAAACATTGCTGCCGCTTTCATTATCAGGTAAGAGTCTCCATAATAAATGGATTTGTGGTTAGCAACTTCCTATCAATACTGGCTTTAGATATAATCACGGATACACGTTGCTTTTTCTACAGCTTATCAGTTGCAGACTTCACCTTTTGTGTGCTAGTGCTGCCGTTCAGTGCTTCGAGGTTCATAAATGGGAAATGGATTTTTGGGAAAGACCACTTTCTCTGCACCATGTTTCCGTTGGTGAGATACTGGAATCTAGGGGTTTCTCTCTTGTCCATAGCCATGATTACCATTAATAGGTGAGTTGGATGGTCTTCTGCTTTTCGGACAAGGAGTGTGATAATTGTCATTTTTGTCGACACTAAAATTAACGGGACTATTCTTGCGGCTAATAGATACATGATGATCACGAACAATTCCCTGTATGTCAAGCTTTACAAGCCGGTGTGGATAGCTTGTATGATTGCATTTTGCTGGATCTTCAGCTTGATCATGCAATTGCCAACTTTGCTCAAAGTATGGGGTAAGGTGCAACTGATTCTCATGGGAAGCTCTCCCGTCGTTTCTGGATGCGGGACGCAGATTCTTACTGTGCACATTAAAATGTACCATGAGGTCCTTATAATTACCTTTGGCTATGTCTGTGTTTACAGGACAATTTGGTTATGATTCTCGTCTTCAAACATGCACAATCATACCTGACGAGAACGGACGAACATCTAAAGAGGCTTTGTTCTTCATCGCCTTCATCATCCCTTGCATGGTCATTGTTTACTGCTACGCCAGGATATTTTGGACAGTCAGAAAGTGAGTTGGCAAAACCTGTAGCTGGTTCGAAAAGTTAAAACTTAAACGTGCTTTCACTGCTTGGATTTTAGACTGATGGCCAATTGTTTCATTAGATCTGAAGATCGAATGCGTCGACATTCAGCACGTGCTGACATCCGAGAAGTCAAATCCCGCAAGAATGAATGGAGAATTACCAAGATGGTACTCGTGATATTCTTGTCATTTGTCGTCTGTTACCTTCCCATAACGCTGGTGAAAATCTTTGACAAGTGCGTGGACTCCCCAGGTACGATCCTCGGAAAACCTTACGCACATTGTAGTAAATTGACATCCTTTCACTTGAGTTTTTGACCGAATTTCTTGGTGGTTGCAGTCATGCACGTGGTTGGCTACATTTTGGTCTATTTATCCGCCTGTGTAAATCCCATTATCTACGTCTTCATGAACAAGCAATACAGACAGGCTTTTCAAGCTGTGCTTTGTCCTTCTCTTGCTCGACAAATTACTTCGCGAGCGATATTCCATTCAAGTGAGTGCACAATGTTTATGCTGAAGTGGCAACCTGTATCATGTATAAAGTTCATCATGATGAAATTGTACCTTGAATATTCCAGACAAGTCACCTCGACATTTCCAAGATGAAGCCATGAATAGTCAAACTATGGTTTCAAGAATGTCCGTTACGAATACCAATTTTGTCATTCGAGATCAAGACAGTAGGTTGTAAGTATACTGTTATATGGGGTTCACATCAATTACTTTGAAGTTCTCTTGTGGATAGGCGCTATTGTCGTGAGGAAAGGTTACCATACAATGGTATTAAATTTCTGACATAAAAAACTGACAAAATAATAATAATAACGTGTGAGGGCTTGTTTCAGGCTCGCTAATTACTTGAATGACAAAAACGTACCGTTTCTAACAATGATACCAGTCGTTGGATCAGAGAATGACAAGAAAATACTACATTAATACTAAGCCACTGAAGTATGTAAGAACTAATTTATTTGTTGGACTCCTGAGAATCTCTCTCTCGTTTCTACGGTACAAAGATTAGTTTTAAGAAACATTACAATTAAAAACCCTACGTTAACGACACACTTTGTCCAAAAACCCCTCCTGTAACAATGCAAGGGATTCACTTACTTGAATAAGTTTACACTAGAATGTGCTAGGTGATAAAATTTGCATCTCGGTGGTCGAGATCTGTTCTAATGCCAATACTTAACAGCAAGGATGGAAACCAGAAAGAACTTCATTTATGCATTACTTGTTATCAAAACCAATATTCAGCTAAGACCTTTGGTCACAGATTTTTTGTTTAAAACTGAATAAATACAACTGAGACAAAAAATATAAATCCCAAAGAGAGGCAAGTCTTCTTCTTAATAGGGTCTTGGTCGATCCCTTTTCCTGCAAATGAAATTGCATGGCTCATAGGTTAAGAGTATTGCTGGTGACATTTTCATTATTTATGAGGATGGACTTAATTGGCTTGAAACAATACTTACATTCCATCTCCTCGCATTGGGCCGCCTCCACCTCGGCTACCTCGGTCTCCCCCACGACCACCTCGGAAACCTCCACGATCTCCGCGGTCACCACCACCTCGGCCACCGCGATCCCCACCACGACCGCCACGGAAACCTCCTCTGTCACCTCCACCTGATGGAATTGCAAACGAATATGGATGTTTATATCATTCAACTGACAAATTCTTGGAGACAGAAACTTCCGAAAATGGACAGAATAAAGCGAATAAAAAAGATAACTAACCGAACTCACCAAAGTCTCGTCCACCTCTGTCGCCACCTCTGCTACCCCGGAAGCCTCCACGGTCTCCCATCCCGCGACCTCCACCTCGCCCTCCACCCCGGCCTCCAAGACCACCGTCATCGCCACCGCCGTTACCACCAGCTACAAACATTATTGCAATAAGTTATTCAATATTAAACAGAGCTGCTCAGGTTTCACCCAATTGATAACAACACAAGTTTATGTTTACCTAATCCACATCTATTGCACTGCGTTCTCCATGAAAAATTCGTATTGCCACAGTTAGGATCTGAACATATCCAGTCACCGTCACGTCCAAAAGCTGCAAAAAACATAAGAATTGAAAATATTTTTCGAAAATGTAATACTGAAGGATACTTAAAGCGACGCCATGACGCGATTCGCTGTTGAATCGTTTATTATTCTCTTCTTACATCCTTCTGATCGGGGTGCTCCGCCACTGGGACCCCCTCGTCCACCTCCTCCACGAGGTCCTCCTCGATCACCGCCACCTCTACCTCTGGGGGCACCACGATCCATTCCACCACCGCCAAATCCTCCGCGCATACCACCTCCGGCATTGGCACCGCCACCAGAGCTGCTTCGAGTCGCCATGGAAACTTTGATAATGCTACCTTGGAATTCTTTTCCTAAAGTAAGAATGATTGCAGAATAAGCTATCTTGTCACATAAATCCCAATTCACATATTCAAGTAATGAAGCTACATGTAATCATTACTCACCATCAAACCAATTAATGGCAGATTTTGCAGCATCAGGATCGTCATAGGTAATGGTACATTCTCCTTTAGGATTGCCGGTGATTTTATCTTTATACATCCAAATTTTCGGCTTTCCATTTTTCTTATCCATCTAATAGTGAAACGTTTATTATGAAAATTTGAATCATAATGACGAAAAAAATGAGTTTGTGGGATTTTTAAATACCTTAATAATGCCTATGGCACCGAAGTACTCGTTAATATCGCCCTCAGAAGCATTCAGAGGTAGCCCTGATACAAAGACACAGTCTCCACGGTCCTCGTAGCCTCCACCGCCAGATCCAAAGCCACCTAGATAATTCACGTACGAAAATTAGCCAGAAGTATTGATTGGCTGCTTGCAATTAAAACCTATATCAGCATGTGTACAACCGATTCGCATGATTCGGAAGTTTTGGCAACATAACTCACTATAACTTCTTTGTACCAATTCTCATCTCTCAAAAACTGATTGAACCGAGCAGCCACTCATATGCATCAAACACCACGAGATAATTGGCATCAAAAATTATTAAGCCGGTGAACCCACCCATTATTCTCACACGCAAAGCTTGTACTCTTGGATATTATAATGTAGAACTGTACTGTCTTCATGACTTGATTACACCCACTCAAAAACTGATCGCTAATTACTTTGACGCTGTAGCACCAATACAACCAAAAATTAATCTGTGATTCCGAATACCCTCATTGCTTACTTTTAGGTTCTCATTATTTTCAATAAGTCTCATTTCTTTCACTTTACACGGAAGTTAACCCGACCTCATTTTGAAATAGATTTCATATCTGCAGTGTTAACAACCATTTCACCATTTGTTTCCTTGAAAATACGCGTCCTTGCAAAAGTAAAAAGCGATCTCCGCGTTGCACGTATATACCTTTTTACTTCCCATTGTAATATACCAAGAATACCAGCGTAAGTTAACTTCTGTTTCCGTACACTCCCGTACTTTAGCGTCACTGCGAACTGTTCACTGAACATACCGTGTCCTATTACAGGACATTTTTACATCTCAGCAACAAATCAACGACTACTTGCTGTATGCAGGGGTTTCAGACGGAATTTCACTCAAAATGTCCCTATCATGCAAAACTAAAATATTTAACAAGCAGACAAACTAGCTCTGAAGTATTTTCATCGGAAGTCACTGGCCATTTTGGTCGCCCCATTGGCCCTTAATTGTGTCTGGTAACTACGACACTACCGTAAAATAAACAACTAAGTGTAAGCAGAAAATAAATAAATGACACTTATTAGAAGTTTCAAAGCTGAATGCGTGAAACATCTAAATCGCAGCACTACCAACGTAGAGAAACTTATGAAAAACCCTTACACGTACTGGAGCTTAACATAATGCAGACAGTTATCAAGAAACAATATATCATTACAAGTTTCGGAAGGAGTAAGGTCGGAAGATTATCGGACTCAACAACCGCGCAGTGTGGAATTCGATGACTTGGAAAAACGAAAAGAGCAAGAAGAACTACTATCACCAAGTGTAAACGTAGCTGAGACTTAATTTAGCTACAAGAAAACCAGCAGCATGACCACGTGAACTTATTTTCTGTAGCGCTTTACCCCTCCTAACTTTAACTGATAAACCTTGAAAAATTGGCTTTGAAATCTGTCGAATTTTTGTTTTGCAAATGTGGCAAATGTTACCTTTCGAAGGGAACGACCCTTGTTTTGACCCGGAGCTATAAACAGAATCAGAAGACACAACTTGAAACTAGATGAAACCACCGTATTCACTGACTGACTGTGTAGTACTCTTTCCTCCTTAATAACCACCGCGTCAGTCATGAGTCAGCAATACACGACAACACTTCCCGCTGGTTTTTGTGACTTATACCGGCTGTAAAACTTGCAATTAACGCAAACTCATGAGTAACTTAAATCGTAGAAGCTTAAAGCCACCTGATGAAAAAATACACACATTTTCAGTTAGACCCAATTCATTGAAAGCTTTAGCACCAAATGCTTCAGCCGTTCGTAAAATATTGTAAGATTGTTAACACAATCACGAAGTATTACCCGTAAATAGCTAGATCCGCGTTCGATGCATGAAAGTCGATGTTCCATAATCACTTATACAAGTACGATAAAGCGGTTCGATTCATCAATCGATCCTTATCACTTTACATATACGAAATACCGCCTGAGTTTTAATCTAGATCGCTGTTCTTATAAGAATGAAAATATTTAAGTTTGCACTGCTGCGGAAAAGTATGTGGCTTCAAATTGACTCCCTGTGCCGTGAAATAACTCCTGCCTATTACTAAAGTATGCCCTGTCCGAGCTAAATTGGCTGACTTTGAGTATTTTAGCGACAAAATTTCTTGATCATATTTGCTAGTAACAATTTCCAAGACTAGCTGAAGGAGTTTCGTTGAAGAGTTACGATACACTAAAACGCGATAACTCATACCATTTGTAATTCGCAGTATTCTTATACCCTTGCAACTTTCAGTTAATTTTGGTTCACTTTTCTTTCAAAACAACCAATTACATACCAGTTCAGCGGGATTTGAAAATGTCAGATTTTCAGAAGCTCAATTAATAAGTCATTTGTTACATCAGAATCGATAAATATTACGTAACAGTAAATGTACGTATAGATGAGAAGGATAAGGGTAAAACCATCTTAACTTACTTGAATGAGCCACCTCCTCGGCCACCTCCGCCATAGGATCCTCCGCCACCACCTTCAATGAAGGCGAGAACAATTATTTGTAAAGTACAGTGTATCAACTTTAACTATAAGTCAAATTCCACTGCAGCCTATCTTTCAATCCTTACCATAGCCTCCGCTGTTGCCATAGCTGCCACCGGATCCGCCTCCAGACCCAAAGCCCCCACCACCGTATTGGTTTCCTCCTTGTTGCTGGCCATAAGATCCACCACCGTAGTCAGAGCCTCCGTAACCAGACTGTGACTGACCTCCTTGAGGTGCACCGTAGTTTCCTCCAGCAGGGCCCTGACCATAACTACTTCCACCTCCCCCGCCGCTTCCTGTTGTTTCATAACCATTTTACACTGTTTGGAAAGACCGATCTATCTTGACGTAAATATACTTTGTAAGAACTAGTTAACCTACCACTGTAACCACCATATCCAGCCGAATTTGGTCCACCGCCGGAGGAGAAGCTCTCGCTTCGGGATCCACCGTCCCCGTAACCACCCTGACTTTGGTAAGAGCTCCAGTTACCTTGACCACCTCCACTCGATCCATTCCCATACGCACTAGGATCGTATTGACCTGAAGAAGAACCGTACGCCTGTCCCATTTGGGTTCCCCCTCCACTGCCCCCGTAACCGCCGTAGCCTCCAGCAGGCTGCCCGTAACCGGCATACTCTTTTAGAAAAAGAAATAATTTATTTTCAAACAAAATTCTTGCAAAAAAGGCCTTGCAACAAGTACTGTTTGTCTCTAGTACAAGCAGTTTCTGTCTAGCGTTCATCAAATACTCCGAACAAGACAGACCATCTATTGGTGCTACTTGGAGAGGCAGTTCAAACATGAACTTTTTAAACTCAATTGAAAATTTGGTTGATCTAAAATTATAGAAGTTGCTTAAACCGAGCTTAAAATTTTAATCTGACGCATATCCAAAACGTCAGTTGGCTAGAAATGAAAATCTCTTAAAGCGAAAAGGAAAAAGACAAAATAATGGAAAACTGGAATATCAAAAGATTCCAACTATCTGTTTAGAATTATGGAAGATTTTCAGAAAAACTTACGGTTGTCTCCCATCTTGGCTTTAGTACGCTCAAGGTATTATCAGTCTCAACAAAACAAAATTAATTCAAAAGTTTACTTAATTTTAATTAAAAGAAAAACTTCACTGTATCACGTAATTTCACCGCTACGGAAAAGGTTCACCCTTCGACTGGAGAGAGAAGCCGCTGAAGCATCATCCATCCACTTCACTTGTACCTTAAAGCGATGCACTGTGAGAATAGTAGCTTGACTCAAAAGCCGACTGCAGTGACGAATAGGAACGCTTGTTTCTGTTGAGCATAAACCTGGTCATTGTCATCTCCTCTGTGCTGCAGAGGGAGGAGAAACTACCTATGCTATATAGACCACCCCACTCTGCGCTAAGGAAGAAATGCGCTTGCTTGTATTCAAGAGCCCACTCACTGTAAAGGTTCATATGGCCATTGAAGACAAGTTAGGACAACCAATCCAGAGATCGGAGTACTGTTCGCAACCAGTATATCATGCAGTGTACTCTAAAATCTGTTCATGCGTATAGTATATCCAGTGCTGTGTATTTCCTAAAAGACTTCCCACTCACCGCCACCACCCTGCTTGTCCATTCTCGACCACCTAACGCATACTTCAGACACTCTACTGTATGCAAACAAACCATCAGCAATCATGCTCCGGATTTCTAGAATTATATATCACCTTTGGATTTACCTGGATTGATGTTCGCGACTCGTGACACCTAGCGCTCGATCTACTATGTATGATTTGAAAAGGTACCCTTTATCATCGGATTAAGTATGGTACAATTAATTCCATCATTATGATGTTCTAAATTGTCAAATGCATTCAATTTATAACCACCATTTGAGATCGGTTGCGCTCACCTGGGTGGAGGATGCCCAATGCCCAGTTTGACGCGCTTTTAATTAGGATTAATGTAATGGCGGCTAGAATACCTTTCCAAATAAACGTCTATGGCCCGGTATAAATTAATTACACGTACTAGCATTTGTAAAGGCGTTGAACACCGTAGAAAACTTAATCTGGTAACTATGGGATTGGAGGTGGATTAAATAGTAGCATAAGTTTAAGCTTTGGTTGACAAGATCTATTTTTAGGCCTGTATTAGCACATGGAGGCAATAATCTGGCATAAATCATGATATTTTTAACATTCTCGATAGCCCAAAACATTTCTCTGGTGATTAGTTATAGTGTTCGACCTAGCTCTTTAGACTGGCCAAGATTGTGATGAATGCTGCGGTATTTTCACCTGCATTTTGGGGTACTGTCACAGATTGGTACGCATGCTTCGGGCAAAAGATTCATGCTGTACTGCATTAGCTTACCTTAAATCATTCATGTGATCAACTTCCCATGTGATGTTTAGCTCGACTTTCGGCTACATTGAGCTCGTGGTACAAGGGTTTCCAGCTACTTGAATCACATGGTGGCACAATCCAAATTAATAATGAGCAGTTTGTATAAGAAGTAAATGTGAATATAGATTATGTGTGCGTAAACTCGTGTTAATTTAATCCAGAATTTTGTCATACAGTGTTGACGCAGTCCTTCTTCCTCGTGGTGAAGATGGGAGACTCACGTAAGTTCGTGCTTGCTACATAATAATGATAGAGTTGGTTAGTGCGATTAATGTATATTGTACTCTACGTAATTATTATATTCACTATTGGGGGAAAATTTGCTTGATTGTTCAATCAAAGGCGTGTTCCAATCAAAATTAAAGCATTTTACTCTGGACGATGTGGCTTGATATCAATTTCTTGTCTTTGTTAATTCAGTAATTGTGGTTTGATGGTAAAAAACAAACGAGAGTTTCTTGTGGATCATGAAATAAAAATGATTTTTTCACGATGCTTGCAGAACACAGGCAGTATGCAAAACTTTCCACAAAGCCTGTAACTAAATCAGGTCAAGTTGTTTCAATCGTTGGTGCACCTAAAACACTGGAGAATGGAGACACCATAAATTGGAAGAAGCTGCAAAATTCCCATGGCGGAAGTGGTGACAACAATAGATCTCATAGAAACGATAGTGTAGGACCTCATAGTTGTATAAATGCACAGCTATACACGGAAAACGGTAGAGTCTTTACAATTTCCACTCGCTTAAATTGAATTTTCAAACAGAGTTGATCACTGTGTCTTTTTGTTCAATATGAAAGGGGCAGGAGGAGATGGACCGGAAAGTTTTAGTTGTGCCAAAACAGTTTGTATTGGGGTACCAAAGCAAGAGCTTTTCATCGATGTGGGACTTCAAACGGATTTGGAAGAAGACCCTGACGTATATTACTTCGCAGGTGGAAGGCACGTGAGCAGCCAAACTGACTGTGACTCTGACTACGAACCCTTGATTCCTTTCGAATCCGACACGAAGCTTGAAATCGTAGTTTTACCTGATTTAGCAGATGAACCTTGTAGCTCCTTGATTTCAAGCATATCTACTAATAATACTACACTCGCGACAGCTTGTGACATGGTGTGTACAGCTCGGACAGCTAACGATGAAAAAGATTTTGTCCTTCAAGAAAAAGATGGTTGGAGAACTGTAACTGCTCGCTCGAATCGCTCTAAATGGTCACAGTCTACAATGAAAACTTCAGGCTCGTTGAAAAACTCGTCGTTCAGTGGTAGTTCAAACGTGGGAGCAGGCAAAAAGAGTAGTTTAAGCACTAGTCACCAAAAAGCTACGAACAGAACTGCGAATATCACAGCGAAAAAGAAGGATAGAGAACTTGTAAATTCTGACGCAAGTCATTCGACAAAGAAGGTGCATCCAGTGGGCACCGTCAAAGCTGCAATAGAAGCGAACTCGCCTACAGGAAAGACTTCTCCGAACTGCAGTGAAAAATGGAAGGAAAATGATGCAGAAAGTTCTAATGATGATGAAGAAATTCAGCAAAAAGAAGCAGCTTTAGCAAGTGCAATACAAGAAAGTGAAAAGCTTGAGGAGGAGCTGCTACAAGTTGAGAAAGATTTTGAAGAGATTGAAAACCGGACTACAGACAGTGCAAGTGTGGAGGAAGGTTCAAACACTTCTGAAGGTGATACTGCGCCGAGTCCAACAGCCTTTCAAGAAACAGAGACAGAAATCAGCGAATCAAATGGAGATTTAGATCAATTTTTCTTTGTAGCTATCAATGACAAGTCAGCCGTAAGTATAGAGGAGTCTATCGATGAACGAATTGTAGCCAAAAAAGAAAAGTTACGGTTATCTCCCTCTAAAAAGTGTGATAGTGCGGAGACATTAAAGCGTTACAGAGCAAAATTGGCTAAGGCTGAGAGAAACCGTGAGTTATTGCTGCAAGCCAAATACAATCAATATGTTCAGCTAAGTGAAAAGTTTGCAAGCTTGAATGAAACCACAAAACGACTTGTCGAGGAGAGATATGAGCTCATGGCAAAAGCGGACGAACGTAGAAAAAGAGCTGCAGAAAAACGTGACCTACATTTGAGGAGCATTGTGAAAAAAGCGCATGATGAAGATTCAAAAGCAAAGGAAATAGCATTTATCAACTACCTTGAGGCTCAAAATAAACGTCATGAGTATTTGGCTAATGTACAGGTAAGTAATTGATGATTGAAGCTGTAATTAGAGAACATCATATTGGTATTGGATAAAAGTCATGTGTGGTGATCAAATACGTACCGCATTTTTAGGAGGTTGAAGATCGACTGAATTCAATACAAGAAGAAAGGAAGTTGAAGTTTGAAGATAGAGCTATTAAGGTTCAAGCTGTGATAGAGAGGCAAATTCATATTAGGAAAAATTGGGAGGTGAGTTTAATGTAAGACATGAGGAAGCTTAAAAAACATTTGAACAACTAGACGTGTACTAAGATTGGTTTATTGTAGACTAAGCTAGATGCCATGCAAGAAAAACGCAGGAAAATTGACGAAAGGATAATGCGTGAAAAAGAAGAAAGAGCAAAGGAACGATCAGAAATAGCTCAAGAAAAAGCGAGGTAATCTATAAACCTGTGTTACATCATGCTTAATGTTTCTTAAGCTATTAAGTTCTGTGTTTATAAAAGGGATCGAGAGGAACGTATATCAGCCTTAAATGCGGCCAAGAAGGCGGAAAAGGAAGAGTTGCAGAAGAAAATTCAGCAAAAGCAGGAGGAAACTGCCAGAAGACACGAAGAAAACATAGAACAAATTCGGCAAAAAGCCATTGAGCTAACATTACCAAGATCAACAGATGAAGCTTGCACTGCGATTGTCAGAATGTGTTCTGTTTGCAAAGTTACGGTACGAGCTCTACTCAAAGGAACTTATTCTGAGATACTATTAATTCAGTCTCGTTTACTGCTACTTCATTATTGCAGATGGCGTCTGAAGTGCAAGAACTAGCACACTTGCGCTGTAGAACTCACCTAGATGCGGTTCGAAACGCTAATGCTAGCGAAGCAGGCACTTGGTCAAAAATTGAGCAGTTCGGTCTTAAATTCATTACTAGCGTCCAAGCTGATAAAATAGAACCAGGCGTTCGTCAGGACAAAAACCGCAGCAAAAAAAGTTCGAAGAAACTTCTTGTCAAGCTTTATTCAGCCGGTGAGCAATTCGAAAAGAGGGAAACGGAAAAACATATAGAAAAGCCTTGGGGGGACCCAACTTTGAAGTCGAAAGTAATTCGGAATCTTCGGGAATTGGAAAGATGCATTAATTTGTTTTCAAGTGGCAAAGGATCGCCAAACATTGCCAATTCGATGGAAAAAATTTTGGCGGATATTCGTAGAACGATCAACAAGGTAAAGCAGTCGCTGGAAACGATAAAAAAAAGTCAAGCTCAATTAGATTGAGAATAAATGACTTATGCCCAGTTTTAACTTACTTTTCAGAACAAATCTGTGCAAGATGCCAGCGTTTCTTTGGGCGCATTTACCATCGTTACGAAAATACTGCAGTGCACTGCGGCTGATCTACCCCAGAAGTAAGTTAAATTATTGTGCATCATAATTAAACGTAAGTCTTAGAATTACAAAGCTATTTTGTACTACGAGAATGATATATATTGCAGAGTGTTGATTGGTGCATGTAATATGGTTGTTGGAGCGACATATCAGCACGTTTTAAATGGTATCTACGTACTACGAAGCACTGTCATATGTGGTCTATTGGAGCTAATCGTCAACCGCTTAAGCGTAAGCAAAGAAACTATGCAATCATGGTTTTGAAGGCTCATGCCTCATGAATTCAATCGTTTACAATTTATAATGTACTTCTTGTAGTATCTTGTCCCCGATGGAAACAGATGGCTGGGTAACTGGACTGGAAATAATGATGCTCTTCAAGCCGACTCTGTTGCTGGTAACGAGATTGCATCCTGCAGTACTATCCTTAAAAATTCGAAACTTCTAAGAATTTTATGTTGCCTACCTCTATTGTCTTACAGATTTTGCTATCGAGACTTTACTAACTGTCTTAAGTATCGTGCCGGATCCTTACGATGGCATATCTCGACAAAGCAAACTTTCTGAGGCTGATGTTTTGGAAATTATATCTCGAACGCAGGACGTCATTGGGTGAGTCAAAGTTCTACATTTTGAGATTAGACTTGTTCTAGGCCTCATAAGATGCTACTGTTTCTACTGCGATAACAGATCAACTGATTAAGTTGGTTGAAATTTTTTAACAGATATTTAGTATCGGCGAATGTTATAGATCGCCTTGCCGTTTACTGCAGTGGTGTCCAAGGACCTGTGGACAACCAGCCAGCAGTGGCCAATATGCTTAAAATATCGTTAGACTTTTTGACAGCACTTGTGTGGTGCCTAACATTTTGTCTTGAGAAGACAAGCACCTTGAATGATGGAAAGAAGGAGCCAGATTCGACTTGCTTGCTTGCTGCGCTGGAGTCCTCTGAGTTGGCTAGTAGTATTTCAATGTCGTACGCCCTTCTTTTACACCAAGGTGCTCCTCCCAGGCCTCGCCTTATTACCCACAGTGAGCCTAACAGTGCTAATTCTTCTGATAGCCGGACCTTCGCTGCCCTTAGTATATCTGATCCGAAAGTGCCACCACCGCCTGGTAGTAGAACAGCTTCGGTTGTAAAATCAACATTGTGTCTCATAAATGCTGTGGCTAGATTGGACATAGAGTCGCTGCAAAGTGTTCTGGGGTCTGAAGCAGTATCTCTTCAATTTCGTCATATAGCTAGTCAACTGCTTTGGCAAGTTGTGCCTTACAAGGAAGATCGGTTGATGTGGGGACTATTACAAGAGTTATTCATTGCCCTTGGAAATTTCACTGTGAAAAACCGTCAGAACCAGATGACTATTCAGTCAGGACAAGCCCCAACTGTGTTGCAGCAACTGTGCACCGTCGCCAAAGAATTCCTCGCTAATCTAAAACTATCTCGAAGTATTTTGCCTACTCTGATTGCAGCAACGTACGGGTGTCCCGAGAATAGGAAGCTATTAGAACAAGAAAACTTCCCCACTGACGTAAGCTTCGTTTAAGCAATAGTTCGTCAGCCTATTTCGTACGACATTTCTTGAATTTGCGCATGGTTTTGTTACAGTTGCTGGACGGTTTCTTGGGGTCAAAATTCAGTCACGCAAATTTAATTTTGAAACGGTTAGTCGCAAAGCCTGAATTCACCTCCACATCAGAGAATGAGACATTGTGACTAGCGGAGCAAGTTGTGTGTAGGTGAAGAGTGAATAATTGTGTTCTGAGGAATCCTACACGCATAACATGACTTCTGCAATTCCGACTAAAGCTGGGTGGTTGTGATAACAAGTGCTATCATGGTTACTCATTGATTCTTATTTAAGGTAACAATTGTGATAATATCGATGTCGCAAATGATCTACAAATCAAATGGCAGCTTTAATCTATCTAAATACAGTTAACGTAAACTATCTTTATAATTCAAATTACATTGCGTTCTCCAGTAATACGTAATGCGCAATGTATTTTGGCAACGACTTCAATACTTACCATAACACGACCTATAGATATCGTAATGACTGATTAAAATGCAGTAACTTTTTCTATTCAGCCTTTTGAGGTCTCAAACTATTTTCGCTTCACAACAGAAGAACAAGTTGTACTTATGAGATGGAAGGTCTAATGAACACTGATGGTTGCTGTTCCTTATGCCAATGGATGCTGTGTATAATCAGGATGAAACAGATAATAGTTTTTGAGTTGAGTCCATATTTGAGAAACTTCTCTAAGAGTCGTTACGACTCTACCTTTATTCGTGTTCATACAAAATTCTAATAATGAATGCAAAACATATTTGCTAGGGAACGTAACAACCTTCGACTAATCAGTCAATAGTGACGACTTCCGGAGTCTTGCATCGAATCATTGCGGCAGCTCCCTTCGTCCCGATCGTTCTATTACCTGATTTAAGGACTATCGGTGACAGCTCACGTTCGGATGCATGAGCCAGCAATTTCTCTTTCTGTGGTTCAGAAATCGGGTTCAGAGGTTTTGAAATAGATATAATTGTCTTAGTTGGAAAATCCGCTTTTGGAACTAGTGATGCATCGAGTAACTGACGCGTAATGGCATTTCCGGCAATTTGCATCTCTTTTGTAGCAACTTCCTGAGATGCCTTATGTCCAGCAACTTGCTGAGGTAGCAGTGAGTTTTGTCGAACATGTGTAACTGATTGAGTAGATTTTAATACAACAGATCTCGTTGCATTTATACCTCCGTGTTTGGTGAGGTTGTGGAAGTCTCGATCTTTCTCGTTGCAGAATATAGCAGAGGAACAGCTAATACATTTGAACAGCATCCCGTTGTGATGTTTCTTTGCATGTTTAACCATCGTAGCACGACCTCTGTACTCTACGTTGCACAAAGAACATTTAAATGGAACTCGCTCAGTTTCACCATGAGCAATTTCATGTTTTTTACGCTCAGAAATGCTCCGGAAATAATTAGGGCACAAGTTACATCTAAATATTGGGTAACGTGGAACGACTCCCAGATGATAGAAAGCCATGTGCTCCTTTATATTCCTCAACATGTTGGGACAGCAGGGACACCTGTATTTTGCCACGCCCTCGTGTTGCCGGTAAACATGCTCCCAGAATCTGCTCTGACTCGCGAATCGGTCACCGCATCGTTCACATTCAATTTCTTCGTCAGGCACGCACTTGTTTCTCAATTTTAGATGACGTTCTAAAGATTTTGATCCGATTAGAAACTTTTTCCTGCAACCTGGACATTTATAGTGCGAATCAAGAACAACTACCGGCGTTTTTCGTAACTTTTGATCGACTCTTCCTGGTCTATTATACGTGCGGTAGTCAACACTATTGTAATTTTTATGTAGGTACTTTTTGCAATACTTAAAATGATTGCTTAAGTCGGTCGAAACAAAACACTTGTTTCGGCACTGCTTGCATTTGTAATAACGATCCAAAACGACACAGGGATATTTACCCAATTTTTTTGCACTCTCTACTTCTTCACGATTCACTACTTCGAAAATTTCATCGCTAATTGTCAAGGAAATTTCAGGCGTTAGGATGCTGAACACATCCATATCCTCCTGGCAAGGCATTTTCCTCGGGGGATCAGACATTTCGTCCTCCAAAAATGACAGTACCAAGTTTGTCGCATTCAACTTCGTCAAGCTCATGGTCTGAGGTACTTCTGTTTCCGTTTTCTTTGACTGTGACGTGTTCTTTTTAGAAATTTTGTGCGGCCTTCCCCGTTTCTTCGGTAGAACTTCAACTTGTTCTTGGACAGGTGGGATTGTGTCCCAGGGGTGAAGAACAGGTCCATCGTAGCCAACAATATGTTGTGCCCAGTCTGTGTTAATAGGATCCCATAGATAAGAACTATCCATGATGTCCTGCTCAAATTTATCTTGAATGAAAGCCACCAGATCTTCAGGAGTGGAGTAAACAATTGCTGTAACGAATTCGGAAATGAGCTCTCAACACATGTTAGTGTTTCCTAATTATAATTAAGAAAGCAAGTACAATACGCAAACTAAATTCTTACGCCAGTAAGCTTTATCTTCTTCGGCTTCCAATCTTTTCTTTTCAAGTCTTGCTGTTTCTTCTGCGTACATCTCATTGTTTCTCACAGTAAGAGCTAATGTTACAGACGCTAATAGATTCATTTTTAATGATACAGATTTAGGATGAGTTCGAGTGTCATCGCTTAATCTGGATTCGGCCGCCGAACAGCCCTCAATAAGAGTATTCGCAGGGTTCAGGTCATGCTTGACTATCAGAAACTGATTACCAGAAGACTTTTGAACATCTGCCTCCTCTCGCAGTATAGCATTATAAGATTGTGTCCGAGCCACCATTGCATTCCACGTTTCAGAGACGACCCGTTCTGGTAGTCTTTTCAAAACAACAACCGGATTCATGTCAGGTTCCGGCATGGGCGTGCCGGTGACACAGGCATTTTCGCGAGTTTCAGCTGCACAACTTCCACTCGAAGATTCGTCCGAATCCAAGGTGACAATTTCGATCTGCATTTCTGCGTTAATAGTCGGTGTTGTTACATGTCGTCGAGGCCGTGGTGTGGAATCCCTACTGCCCTGGACACCGTCATCTCCTGTCACATCATATTTGCTTGGGCTAAGACGACTCGCTCGTGAAAATTGACCATTAACTCCTGGAGGAATCCAGTTCTTATCATCCTCATTATCGCCATCAACAGGGCGTCCATTGCTTCGACTTTTTGTACTAGGACGCTGATTTTCTATTCCATCTACATCCATACTGCAGGTTGATACAATTTTACTGCAGGCACCAGCCACCTGCAAAGACATTGCAAATGATGAATGATCCAGTTCAATGGCCTCCATGACTGTTTACCATCTTGTCATGATGAGGGTATTAAGTTTGGGCTGTAACTCACCGCATTACTTAGGTCTGCAAAGCCGTCAAAACAATCCAACATCACAGTTTCAAAGAGATGGTTTTCTACAACCAAAGGCTTCCTTTCAGTACTCATCATTTACACGGATGCATGATAATGCTATCAACACTTGCAGCAGGTCCTTCGTCCTCCTGAAATAACGACAGCGTATGCAAATGAATATTTCAGCCTTTATTTCGAGGGTATAATCAACCTCCATTCCGAATAAAGTTCCCCATTGCAGCAAATTGAATGAAATAGTTAGATCTCTCATTGGCTTGGAATGTGGAAGTAGAAAACGAGCTATGAATTATGGTTGGCTTAAAAGCGCTTAAAATATTTTTACCGTATTTGGAACGAAATTGTCCTAAAGCTGTAAGCCTCTCAGGACAAAGCTTTACTGACAACTACATAATTATTACTCCTTAACGTTTATGGCATCAACTAGTTCACAGTAAATGTTTTTAGCTAATTTTGAGGTACTTCAGCGTAATGATTGAGACTGAGGACGATAACACAATATTCATTGATTAATGCACCAAAATTAACTTTGAAGTCCGAGTTTCATTACTTATAATTACGTAAAGGAATCAAAGCACCAACAAGAATCCATCCTAAACAATAAAATAAAATGAGCGTCTTTTTGTAAACTTTACATAAGGCTACACAGGAAATAGATCGGCGTTTACATAAAAATTGTACCAAAAATGTTTTTCTCCCTCATGCATGCGTGAGCTGTTTTCTACATTTCTACATAGTGTACTGCTTGCTTTCTTAATTTCCCTCTGGGCCTTTTTATTATATGTGCATAAGGAAGTCTTTTTCCACAGCTCAACTTTCCCGCGTATCTATCACGTCGTCGTTTCCGAAGCCAATCTACAGGTGGCTAACGGATCGTTTTCAATTTGATTGAACTTTTAGAAAGAGTATGTTTTCAAAGCAATGTTTATTGCTAAAGTAGTAATTACGAATTAGATCATTTGAACTTAATGTTGGATTGAGTACAAAATATTTCCTGCTTTCATTACATTGCGTGCCATTCGAAGCGCTTTTTCTCCCTTTGTTGTAAAACGTTTAAGGCTCTCATCAGCCTCTTCAGTTGGTTGAAAATACTGAATTAATTACACCTAAATGCAAATTCTACCTTTGCCAATTGAACAAGAGCTGACTATATGAGAACATGCACAAAATCGAGATCTTGGTGATTTCTATTCCAAATAGTGCACATAATTCCCACCATTTGCACCCACTGTGGCTAATTTATAAAACTCTGTTATGAGTATGAGAAGAATAAACCACTTTCAATTTGCCCTGCACGCCAAGGATCAATAAAACAATGTGGTCCTTTCATGACCCTTCCACGAACCATGCAATGCATGCCCATATGTTCGCATGTCTTTGAGGGACAGGCTCAAAGAAAAAACTTACTGATGATGAGTCCTCCGAAAATGTACTGTTATGAATGTAGGCTGTATGGAATGGCAAGAAATAAGTACAACAAGAGGCCTAATTTTTGGAATACGGCAAGCGTTCTTACTAAAACTTGAGAGTGATCCTTCGTGCAACAATAACAAGTAATTTTAATTGTACGAGTTTACACTTACGGGTTTATGAGTTAAGCTTACAAAGTTGTCTCCTAGGGACGAGAAACATTGAATGTAAAGTAGTACTGTATTTAACTAGACATGCAAAGTCGTAGGTATTTAGGCTAGTGCTCATTGCTTTTAGCCTAGGAGAGCTTGATGTAGCATATAATTTACGTAAACATAATATATGCTGTCACGTAATTACGTATCGCAAGAATCCACTATACATTTAAGATCAGTCTATGAATTTTGACTTTTCTCCATTACAATTGTAGTTACGGGGTATGTAAATATACCAGGGGGTGACACGAACAATGAGCTTCTAGTCCGAGCTGCTAAAAAGCAGTTCGTAACTTTCAGAAAATGAACCTAAAACTGGTTCCTTAACTTCTGGGGAACAAAAGCAGGCGGTGAACCAGCTTAAGCAATGTAGTCAATTAGTTAACTTTCAGACAGGCTATTTAGCTACAACCTAGACTTTTAGCATGAGTTCCAAATCTTCTCAATAACCCATGTGCTGTGTGACCTAAAAACGAAACGCCTGCTGCTGATGGTCACTGTGTACATTGGAACAGGGAGTGGAACTAATAATCATACAGGAGTGTGTACTATACTATTCTTAACTTTATACTTGCGCTGCTTCTAATGTGAAATGACGATTACGTCTTACAACCGCTTTAAATAGACTCACTACGCACTGAAAGTATAAAAAAGTTGTGATAATGCACTAAATAATGATGGATGATTCTACAAATCTACACCTCTTGTACGCAAGCGTTTTGCGTATTGACTCATGTTCGCTTAAAAACTGCACGTTAGTTTACTCTCTACCTCTAATTAGTATTACTTACATCTAGCAACAATGCTACAGCTACATAGTACAGCACTAATCTCAGAATGTAGCTCGATGACGGCTCATCTACCGAACATTCTCATAAGAAAGATAATACTAAAAAGGTGTTTGATGCTCGTCTCAAGCACTTCTGGCTGGGGTTGACAATTCATCTACCTACAGGCCAAGAAGCTGAAACGATACACATCTTGTGAGACGTGGGCTAAAAGATAAACGCTACCATTAAAGTAAACTCATGCATCATCTCCTGGAAACGTATTGAGTGCGTGCTTTGTTGCCGTTGGATCCGAGGAGGTGTGTTACACAAATTCTATTAAGATCTTTACAACTTTGTACAGTTAGCACTTAACTAGCTTTAGTGTGATAACGGTTTAAATAATCATTAATACAATAATAATAATCATCATCATCATATCAAGTATTGATTGTTCAACATACACGGAGAATGAGCGAGGGACTTGAGATAGAGAGGTCATCCGTTGATGAATACTTTTTTAAGCTGCGCGAACGTAACATTATTACCATATATGTATTTACAAACTCAATCTCCGTTCGATAAATTATAAATACTTAACCACTCAGAAATGGGCGTTGTACAATGCCTCTACTAATCCGCACATCTCTCAGATCTTTCCGCCTGGCCTATAACTGATCTCCGACACTGATGAGTTGCTATGGATACAATTCCAGGCACTGCACTTGTTGACAGTGCCCAGAGTCATATCCGGGGATTTTGTATAAAAGCTTGAGAGTTGGAGCAACACTGCACCTCTTGAAGTTCCAAATTTTGACAATGAGATTCACCGGAGTGAGCTGCATCCGCAATAAGATGATCCTACAATAAGTTACTACGGACAAAAGCCATCCAAGCGGAAAGATTCGCGTTTGAGGTGCTGCTGCTCCGGCTCGCTCTTGATTCGTTCGGATGCTACTTGAATGCACACTGGAAGGAGAGAAATTTTGTCGTTAGTAACACTTTCAACGTTCGATGATGGCAAATGATGATATTTTTTCAATGAGAACAAACTTACTGGATGAATTTGCTGCGGACTATTCGCAGCGACAGCAGGTGACGCGGCAGCAGCATTTTGAAGCGCTGAAGTAGCAGCGGAACCCCAGTTGAAGAAATATGGATTTAATATAAGAGATTGTTTGGTGAATTCAGGACTGGATTGCCGCGTGAGGTCGGATGACGGTAGGAGAACACCCGGTGGAGTCGCTGGGTTATTGTTGAAAAAGAAGGGGTTGAAGAGAGGGGGCGGATGATGAGAAGTGGGCGTTTGATTGTTGGAGGCTTTTAGGTCCGGACTTGGTGACTGAGAGACGTCGGAAGTTGAGAGTAGTTTTCGATGAAGATTTAAATTCGAAGAATGTCGATCCCGCGAGCGTTTTGATGGAAAGGCAGCGTTACAACCATCGACTGTACATTTGTGCATTAGCTGCTGCAATGTGAACAACAAAGGATGTCTTTTAGTTCCATGTTTGGTAGCAATGATGAGGCTACGATCATTTCATGTACGAGAAAAAAGTAGGAAATTCAACGATAGAACTGAAGTACGATGGGCTGAAACTAAATGAATGCCTATGATCCTTACGGCCGAGGCGCTCATTGGAGAAAGTAAAAGAAAGCAGAAAGAATGAAAGGAACCGAGTGAAAGAGTTTGACTTAACTTAACACAGTACAAGGCTACCACATTACGGCAATAAAAGTTTTGCTACGTGTATGCGAAGAAGAAAAAGACGTGACATAAGCTTGCGTAAAAAGAGGGCAGCGGAGCATATAAAGACAGACAGACTTTTTGTAAGTTATTTAAATAATGATTACTGGCTGTTTACTTTAAGATGAACATTTTGGTAGTGTGTCTTGACACCGAATTGGTTTTGGAATACTTTGCCACAGGCTATGCAGCGGCGAGGATTTTCTTTATCGATTGGAATGTTGTCACCATCTACCAGTCCCAAAAAAACAATCAGTCAATTCCCACAAATCCATAAACTGTAGTACGCTTCTACTTCTACACGCTTCGGCAAAATAGTCAAGTTGCGTTGCAAGGGCTTGCAGGAAGATACAGTAGGCGCATTAGAATCAAATAGGCTTTAAGACTCAGAGTTAGGAAGCTGTTTGTCGCAGGTAGAGCATTACATGAATTCGTTGCTTTGAGAGAGTAATGCATATCAAGGCATTGAAGTTAGTTTTAAAAGAGTTTAGACCGAAAAGGGAGATCTGTAGCAGGCATAGTTTCAGTTTGAATTACTGTATGTACATGGGCAGCGAAGCTAGCAGTAGCTGGAGTTTAATTAGTGAGGAAGAAATGAAGCTGAATGCGAGAGGACTGCATATATGCGTAGTTGCAAAACGGAAGAAGAGACAGGAAGGATACTGTGCTTTGCTTTGTTTAATGAAAAGTTATTACATCACGAAGCAGATTACGGAAAGGGAGAAGAAACCTTAGATCAAGAGCGAGAGAAGAGAAAGTGCCCTGAATGAACTGCGCTAAATTGTTGAGAGGAAGAGAGAGATAGAGAAAATTAGGATAAGAAGAAAGGTGAAGGAAAGTCTCGTCAAGGCATGGGAAGTGATTAAGAAACGGGGAATGAAGGAATTAGAGTCTGGAGGAGGTAGTGAATAGCATGGAAGAAGCTCTCAGATGCGGAGGAGAGAGGTTTGAAAAGGAATTTGGAAAGAGATGCGCGGCGGATATTGCAAAATTTAAATGAGGATCGACAAGAAACTTACTTGAGTTAGGACTAGAGCCATTAGATCTGATTCCATTTTCTCCATCCTCATCATCGTCCACGTCTTCGTCATAGTCATCAAAATCTTCTCTAGTTTCACCGTCCTCATTTGCTCCAGCGGTAGTTTTACCGCTTTCCAGGATGGGTTTATTATTCAGATTTTTCTCCTCACGATCATTATCCTCGTGGAAGATGGGTAATTTACTAATTCGTCCTAGGTGATCTTGTATGAGCTCGTCTTCCGAGCCAGCCTTGCTCATGTTGACCTCGGTGCCGTCGTCATAGCAACAAAAGTCATCTCCGGAGTAGTCATCTGTCGTGACACTTGGAAGACGGACGGGGTTTTTGAGTTTCCGTTTCCGGCTCCCTCCGTCCTTCTTGCTGTCCACAATTTTGCTGTACTCCTC
>VRMD01000060.1:0-48842 GCA_009872375.1 Sminthurides bifidus
ACTCTTTACTTAGTAAGTCTCAGTTTGAACTCACGGCAATCGCACATTCACCACTCACATTGTAGCAAACTTACAAAATCACACTTGCACAGATTTTGCTTGCAGTCAAGACGGGGGAGGGAGCGGAAGAATTGACTTTTCTTCGTGAAAGTCATGAGGGAGGGCACAGGGATGCCTGTGAGGACCCGTCTCAGACGGTGACCGCAACTGGCAATAAGGGTCAGGGAAATTCTGGGAACTGGTGAGCAAGCGAAGCATGCGGTTCAAATTATAGCCTCTGGAAACCTTGTGTTCGCACCACCAAATCTTTGATTCTTAATAAATATGATACTGTACCGTGGCTAATATTTGCATTCATGTACAACATGTTCAACTGGACTATATACTAGCTGCTTGGACAACTTACTTAACAATATTTAGTTACACATTACTTTTATCCTATTGACAGAGCTTTAGCCTGCGAAATGGTCTAATAACAAAATATTTTATATACAAAAATGAGCATTCACTTTCAAGCGTTCATTTGTTCACTACTCCCGAATCCGACAAAAGTATGTTCAAGTTGTCCTTTTTATATATACCTAAAGTATTCTATTCATTCACTACGTTTAAGTTAAACCAAGAGTTCGGTTGCGCTTTCTTGAACTTGAGTTCCAAAACTCCCACTTTTTTATCCAAGTAGTGCATAAATTGTACCGATCAGTTTCTCCTTTTAGAGTAGACAGGGACATGTATTTCAGTATCTTAAAATTACCTAACGCTTGTCATCAGACTTTACGGAACTGGCTTGTATGAACTATAACGAGCTAAATGGCATAAATCTGAGTGTAAAGAAAGAAAATGTTCGACAGAAGAATCAAAGAAGTAACTTTTTGAAACATGGGAATCGGAAGTAACGGGGAACTGAAAGTGAACAAACCCAAGTTTCACAAGTAGCTACATATGGAAACATTTTGGCAACCTGTTTACCCATAAGCTTAACTTTAGGAATTTTAAAATTACGTTAAACGAGGGACTAATATCACAAAGTTGCAAAACCATAGTTGAAACTTTTAGGCAGCAAACGCTATCGCATGGAAACGTTTTCGTTTACTCCAAGTGCCCATTACAGACACAGGATGGCAGAAGCGTGCGTTCAATTTCACTTGAACCGCTTCAAGATTCTTCTCCCATATTTCGTTTTGTCACAAGTAATTGCAACCATTTCGTAAAAATGTGGACGCCTTCAATCCAACAAAATACGACCAGCAATGACATGATATTTAAAGCGGAGATAATTGTATTTGTTCCAACAGACTTATCTATTAGCGGATTTGTTAACACCTAACTTGTATTAGGATAGAGGAGGGAAGAATGACACGTAAAAAGAGGATTTTACTATTAAACTGAACTGATGCAGCGCCACTTGTCATGGCGTNTAAAAAGAGGATTTTACTATTAAACTGAACTGATGCAGCGCCACTTGTCATGGCGTAACATTGCTGTCGTATAAGTACATAGTAGTTAAATGACTGAAACGTGTTTGAGGTTTTACGATGAACATATTTAAAGTAACAAAATAAATAATGATAACTGTATTTTTTACTTAGTTATGGAACAACACTGCGAGTGAGTCAAGCTGACTGAGAAATCGGTCTGCAAAAGAGGGTAGGTCTGACAAGGTGTGATTCCACATGGAAAGTTAATCATTTGTGTGATTTCGTTTTGTTTGTAATACATGCCGGCTACATAGGAAAGGTAAAAGTAGTGTAGATGATATTGTACTATGAGATCATCATACAAAAATATTGGTTGCATAAATTAAGTATACATACGCAGATATGCTTCTATGCTGTTTGGATTATACGTACTGTACTACGAGTAATTACAACTTATCTACTTTACTTTGATTAAAAAGCTAACATAAAAGGTTCGTAGTCATAATAACTCTTTGTCTTACACTAAATTTGTTGTAATGTACATTAGTCTATGAAAATTGCATTTTACATCTTTATATGATGGTTGCTGTGATGCAGAAACAGTGGCCCTGCGGACAGCAAAGCTGTTCCTGACTGCTGCGAAAATTGCTAGTCAAAGCGAAGAGACTATTGAAGAAGGTTTATAGGATTGATTCATTAAGTATGTGAAGACTTTGCACGTCATGGCCATTTCTTAAACATTACAAGTAGACCTTTGAGCAGTACGTTATGAAATAGACATTGAAAATGTTCAGTTTCTTTTAGCGATAATCCCCGTCCATGAGTCCTTGGCAAAGGAGTGGATTCCAGCGATGTTGTGCGAAAAGTCACTGGAGCGATGCAAGTGCATGGAAGATGATGGGTGACCCAAGGACGCAGTAAAACTGATGAGAGCAGTTTTCCAGCTTGGAACGCGGTAAATTAAACGCTGGTACTTTTCCTAATCACTACATATCATAAGCTAAGTTGGCACGATTGTCGTCACACTATTATTTCGCGAATGACTCTTCGTGTCCTAGAATTAGGTGTCGAGTAGCCACTTTCAAGCGACTCCTCAAACGACATTGTCACTTGCTGTGCTCGATTGTTGGACGACATGTCCTCTTGCGGTGGTTCCAGGTACGGATCAGGTAGCCCACTTAGCTCATGGTATGGTGAGTCACCTGCAGAATTTTAAGAGAACAATAAGTACCAGAACTTTTACAGCATGGTTTCGATACATAATTGCAATCACTTGCGGGAGTAGTGAGATCGGAGCAGAATGAAGTTCCGATCTGGAAATCAAGTTCTTAGACACTACAAAGCGATGAATCATCTCTAGTTGAACTTGAACTTACCAATGATATCCAGTCTTCTTTTTGGTTTTGGAATAGGACCATACGGGTCCGTGACATAGTTATTTCTGTTGTCACTATAAGGAATGTATTCCTCAACATAAGGTTGATGCTCGTAGTTGTCACGGGCCAAATGGTGAAACTGGTTTTGATGATTGCCTTGGTCAGCAGAAACGTGATTTTGCTTCCAGAGTGAATCTTGCGAGTCCACGGACCCACCATTATTGGAATTAGAGTAGCTATTTTGATCTATGTACGGTATGTCTGCAAATTTTGAGAACAGGGTTTGTTAGTTTCGCACGCCACAATCGTATTGCACGTTTCTTTGAACTTATGGGAATTGTAGGTGCATGTGATGTTGTATACTCACTTCCATTTCCATTTGGCTGCAAATGTGTTCCATTATAGGTGATATATCCATTTTGGTTCGTGTAATTTTTCATAGTGTCTTCAATGACGTCCATGGATCGCTCCATCCCTTTGTTTTCCATTCCATTGGTGTAGTAAGGTGGTGGAACGACCTGTGATTGCCCACGGTTGGTCTCGTACTCCTTCTTGACAACCTTCTTTTTGCGACAGCAGCAAAACACGAGCATAAGTCCCAGGCATATGAGGAGCACGAATCCTGACACGACGCCTCCGATCACATAGTGCATTTGCATGGTAACGGGAGCTACGGCTGGAACATCATTCACTGCGAAGGGAGGAAGAAAAAAGAAATCGCAATAAGATTCCAGTAATTCAAGGCACGATTCCAGATTTTTTATTCCAACATATAAATCCAAATTACCGATATTAGCATTAATGCTTTTTCCACAGGAGGAGTCATCTTGAACGCAAATGCTGACTCGAACTTTTTCCACCATCGATGGGTTTTCGATAATATGTCTGAACTTGTCCGTGTGAATGTGAAGCATTCTGTATCTGCTCCATGGGGTTTCTGTAGCCCCAACACTTTGTACCTCCACCTGTTATGAAACCACAAACGATGTGTTGTAGATCCGACGTAATTAAGTTGGCCAAATTCACGTAATTGGCTAGTTTCAGGCCTCGCATGCTAATAACAGTACTGGGAGTCGTAGGATGAGGAAGTTTGATGGAAAAATTTAGCAAATATCTCATACATCCGATCAAAGTTTCCAAAGACCCTAAAGCCAAAGCTTTCAAAAGTACGTACCTTAGCTTCCAGGGGAAGGAGTGAGCCAACTACGTTGAAGACAAGTGTGCCTGACTTGGGTTCATATTTCACATCGAGCGGTTCGGGGATTTTCGCAATGTCCACCCTGGTTCTTGCGCTGCTGTTGTGGGAAAAGTCGCTTTCGCCTTTTTCGTTAAAAGCGCGTACCTAAGGAAACGATTAAAGAGGCAATTGAGCATATGGTTGGAAATGGAGCGGGTCACGGGACAGTCGCGAGACTTGTTATGAGAATATGCATATGGAAGCACCATTAAAAAGAGCAGATGGTCCATGATCAACTTCTGTGCACTTACTTTAAAACTGTAGGCCGTTTGCTGAGAGAGACCGGTAATGTTGCAGGGATTAAAATTTTGGCAGTCGAATTCCCGTGGATGCTTTTCGTTCCGTGCCGTGTAATTAACTTTATACTTGGTATCTTCATAACCCCCATTGAAGCCAGGCTCCCATTTAATGAGTACATAATTGATCCCGGTCTCGACAACTTCGACTTGTGTAGGAGCTGATGGTTTTCCTCGTTTCTCCAGCATGACTACGGAAGAAGAGTTACCGAAGCTGTTCGTTGCTCCACACTTATACTCCCCATAGTGAGATTCTTGAATGTCCTGAATGATAACGGTCCAGATGTAAACGTCGTTCGGTAGGATGGTGAGATTGGCCTTGTAGGATTTAGAGTCGATGGGTGCAGCCAGCAAATCAAAGTCTGGCTTCGGGAACGCTTGCACCTGACACGGGATGAGGGCAGTGTCTCCGGTATCAAACGCAACTCGTTTCACCTCTCCTTTTTGTTGGAAAATTGGTTTATCTATGTAAAACGCAGAGCATAAAAGTTAATAAATTAAATTACTCCTCTTCATAAACTCAGAACAAGAGGTTAACTCTTCGTCCTTCCACTAACTTGCTCCCCTCCTAACACTCCTCTCCTCCTCAAAAGCCCATTAAGAGCAATCCTACAATTAGCTTCTCCATCAAAGAGTTTTAGCTTAATGAGAAAACTTACGCTGAACGCGGAGATACATGTGTGATTCTTCTTTTTTCACTTCGTTCTCAAAGACACACGCATAATAGCCTCGATCCCTTGCTAAAATGGTGACTCCAGCGTCTCGGGAGCTACCCAAGAATGAGATGGTACTTTGTACGGCAGGCATGCCATTTTTCTCTCCTACGTCTTGCACATCTATTTTGTAAAATCCGTTGTTGATCGGATCGATAGTTTCGCCATCCTTCACCCAAGAGACAGTAGGCCGCGGTTTTCCATGTCCAATGCAGGTAACGTTGAAATTCGTGTCACCCGCTTTGCGAATAACTTGTGGCTGAAGTGCGGCAGCGATCCGTGGCGGTTGATAGACTCGCAATTCTACAGAGGCCGGCTCGCCCGTCCCAACTTCATTACTAGGCTCGCAATAATATCTCCCTTCAGTTCCAGCCCTGGCCGTGAGGATGTTAAGTTGCGATCCCAAGCTAATCGTTGTGTCGGATCCGTCTCTCCACCATCTAGAAGGCAAACCACAGACGGAATAAGTTAAGCGCAATATCAAAGCGAGTCGGGCCTTCCTACCGCATAAATCTTCCTACCTGCCCCATATTCTGTATTGCTCTCAAAAAAGGACAGAATGAGAAGCAGGAAGTAAAATTTATTCAAATCTACTGGGACCTTCGTATCCTATTTCCTACAATTTCGTCACCCGCAATAGTATTGCAAACACCACTTTTTCAATTCCTTGTAAGACGCAGAGTGCGACCTAAACTCTCTCTCTCTAGACGTCGACGTCCTGTTCAGATGTGCATATCGGTAATCCTCAAAAACTTAGAACAGTCGTGTCATCAGGACAGACACTGTAGTTTTTGTATGTGAGGCTACAAGTTCAGCTGACCGCAAGCGAGCTAGCTCTTAATCAACCGGGAATTGAATCTGCAGTGCCTTTTGTCAAAATGGGGAAAAAGTTGGCACCGTAATACGGAAGAACTACTTCCGCACTCAGCGGATTTTTAAGTCTTGCTTGCAATAAATCCTACTTAAGTCGCGACAGGTTTGCTCTATGAATCCATCAGAAATCCCCACTGACCTGTACTGCGGCGCGGGCCATCCTGGTGCATCAGCTCCACATGTTAGAGTGATACCTGATCCTTCAACAACATTCGGTTCGCTGGGTTCAATGATTGCCTTTCCAGGTGCGTGCTTGATGTGAAGTGAGACAGAAGCGTTTCCGGTTCGCTCGTACTCTCCATCAGCTCCAGACGGGCTGAGGACGTTAACAGCTCGGCAAATGTAAACGCCTTCGTGCGCGGAAGTAACTTTATCGAGTCTGAGAATGTCACCGTTATGACGGAAGGACGGGTCACCCTTCTTAATCCACTCGATACTTGATGGACGTGGGTTCGAAGTCACATTGCATTTGATCCACACATCTTCACCTATTTCCACTTCCTTCTTCGACACGACAGAAACTATGGGGGCGTACAATACTTCCAGAGTCAAATCCGACTCTCCTGACTGGCCCAGATTGTTGTCAGCGGCACAAACATAAGTTCCAGCATCCTGAAACGAAAGGATAAGGAATTCAGACTCAGTTGAGAAACGTGCACAGTATGCTTGCTCCTTGGAGAAAAGTTCACCGGAGAAAAAAGGGACAGCAGGTAGCAGGAGAGACATAGGAAAACGGTCTGTGAAATGTGACAGTTTTAAATTATGATTCAATGCTCGCTCACCTGTAACGAGACACTGGGAATCGTGTACTTGAAACTTCCTTGGCTCAGCCTTCCATTCTTAGTCCACTTCACAGAGGTTACTTGAGGCTTGGCATCCACATGACAGTTAAGCTCCGCTGGTGTTCCCATTTCAACTTTCAGCGGATTTTCGGGCCCAACTTTCACTCGGGGAAAATCTGCACACAAAAAACCATTAGTTAGCAAAAACTCTATTCCCATTAGAGTCACAACAAATTCCCCGAATTATTCATCCGTGAAAGCAAAATCCTCCATTCAATAAATAACCAGGCCTCCGAAGAAAATCCAACATATAAATGGCCTCAATTTTCCTGCAATAACGCCACCCAAATCTCACTGTTCCCTACCCTTCCTTTAAAAATCGATGCCTGGTTTGCAAAGGGTGCGAACCAAACAAGCTCTGGCCCTGAATAAACAGCCAAGTTCACAAAAATATACCATTCCACTAACTAGAGAAAACATTTTTAACACTAAAACACTTACAATTAACATTTAGTTTCACAGTCGTTTCAAGTTTTTCGTTGTGCTTCAGAGCCCGATTCCAGACAGTGCAACGGTATTCAGTTCCATCGTCGTCTCTTTGAGGGATAAGGGATAGGATGGCAGAAGTAGGATTGTTCCTTGAGCCACCGTTCTTCACGATAGCATCCAGCGGTTGTTCCATCCCATTCCGATACCAGCGAATCAAAGGGTCAGGACTGCCACCAGAGCTTGAGCAGGTAAGGTCAACGGATCTGCCTTCAGTCGCGGTCGGCCTGATGGGTTGAATCCTGGGTGGTTCCGGGGGCAGAAGGACGGTCAGCTGAACCACTTTCTTGTACAAGTCATGTCCAGAACCACTCTCCTTGACACGGCACTCGAACTGCCCATTATCTCGGTCATAGGTGGCATTTCGAATGGTCAAATCGTACCTTCCTTCACTTGGTCGGTAGTCAACTCTGCAATTTCATATTCAGTGTTATAAATATGCACGTACAAAGCAGCACCGTGTAGTTTTCTAATGCCCTTGCAACATTATTACCAAATCCAATCAACAACTACGGATGTACGCAGTATTTCGAAGCGGCTTAAGTGACCGAGACCATTTCCTTCTTGTAACATAGTTAAATATTAAGCTACAAATCATTTTCACCCTGTCAGAATGCTGGTCACGTGCGGAGACCTTTTCCCTCTCCCAATTTCAGTGACCAAAGCAACGGCACAGGATGAGCTGAACCTTGCGTCCCTAATTTGGTTTGAGCTTAGTTTCTCTTCCTAAACGGATGGTCAGTCGCAGCGCGTACGACGAAGCAGAAAAATCAATTAGATTCCACCGTAAGTTTCTGATGATACGCTGACGTGCCCATGGTGGTCATGTAAGGTTGCAAAAGCTGCAGTTCCCTGCCAACAAGAACCCATCTTTGCTGTGCTTGAGGAATGCCATTGCTCTTAAACAACATGCAGTATCTGGTCATGCAAAAGAGTTGCTGTTCCAGCTTTCCACAGAGCAGGCAGCGAAAAAGAGCATACGGAGCTGAGCACAGGTATACATAGCCCATTAAATAATTACAGAGTAACTGATCACCTGTTTGGTTCATCAGAGCATTTGACTGCTTCTCCGTGAGGAGAATACGGTCCCACCCTGTTGCTTCGACAGCGTTTCTATTCTTTGAATAGGCAATGTTATTCCCTCTGGTTCCCCAGAAGGTTGGCTAACAATGTACCACCAAGTGATTAGCATGCTGCCCTCACAAAATATTTGCATCTTCAATAATAATTGTCAAAATCATCGGATTAAAGGCGCACATCGCAAGACATGAACATCACGCTTCGTCAATTCCCAACCTGCATTGTCTCGCTTACGCAATTTCTTCCTTTTGCATTACAAGTGTGCTGCATCTCCTCCACCTTATAACTCGGTCTCGAACGATTACATTTTGACTTTTAACTCCGCTTCCTCAGCGTCTTCTGCCTCTGAGCATCTTCTCTCTCTCTCCTCTATTCGGGCTGAATTCTCTGACTTGAATGACAATCTTGGAAAAAATTTCCTCGTCCTCACTCACGCTCTTGCAGCAAGGCAAGGCTCGTTCTCTATATTCTGAACTCATCCCCGAGGAGGATGTACAGGTTCATCCCGCCGTTTTCTACAGCTTGTCTACCTAGCTTCTGTGTCATTCCAATTTCTTATCATTCCTCCACACTTCCATCTCGAACGTTATGCTATTGATTCTCCAATTCTCCTCGTGTCATTCATCAATACTCAGAGGATGTTCGTCTGACATATCATCACGATCAGCGCATCAAGGACGTCAGATAACCATTGTAGAAAATTCTATCAGCCAAGCCACAGCGGTTCTCCTCCTCCATCTAATAATTCTCAGTGATCATCTCTCCTATCCTTTCCCCATTCTCACCACCGCCATGACCTCCATAAACAATATGACCAAGTCTCGTAAGTCAACTTGTCCTTTTACTACCGTGCATTACGCACACGTCTTTTAGTATCCTCAGTTCTTAGGACGGATTCAACGCAGTTACATCCAGTAAGAGACGCCAGAGCTTAAGCGATATTTTCAATTTTCATAAATCTCGACAACTTCACTTACTCATAGTTGGATCCCAGTGGACGGTCTCCGATGGCGACGTTTTCCTTCTCGATCCTGTTCGTCCGATACCAAAAGTACGTCGGCTCCCGACCTCCTCGATTGCTGTAGTAGGATGCGAACCGACATTCCAAAGTCACATTGTCCCCTTCGGTCACATCTCGCATATCATCTCCTCGGATTGTTCCAAACACTCCGATCACTGCAAATAAGAAAAAAACCTCGGTTAACAACCATTCCGTCCCACCTTCTTCCACTCACTACCGCTGCTGACTAAACAAGATCTTCTCTCTACGCGCCGAAAATTTACACATGACAGGCTGCATTCAACTTTCCCGACCTTGCCTTTTCATTTCCACAGCTCGATGCAATGCCTGCTGGAAAATCAGCCACCCTGTAGTTACCTCACCCGCCCCTGTTTGGACCCATTAGCTAAAATTATCATCATATAACGTGACTCCGCATTCTACAAGTCATCTGTGTGCACTGCATGCTCTCTCAGTCCGCGTACATACATAATAGGAAAGCTGCCGTCTTTCTCCACGCATTACCTCACGCTCCGTCCGCTTTCCGGACGGGAGGGAAAAATCCTCAATCTTTGACGCAAGCATAAACACACACAATCAAATCATCGGCAACGAGAGTCAAAGAAACCGACCGTTCGGACACTGTCTTCAGACAGCTAATCAAAGGACACTTTCTCTACGGCTCAACTTCATTCAAAATGCATTAGACGATTAACCGAGGGGAAGAATCAATTCGTGCGTTATGATCATCCCAACCAGCCGCAGACATGGTGTTTTAGCTCATGCACTTGAGCACTAAGTAAAGCATGAGCGCTTCATTCTCACTCTTATCGGAATATATCTTGCAATCCATTCTCGCCATCATCATCAGCAGAGGAATCGTCATTTACCAACTGCCGCAACCTGGCCGTGCCTCAAAAACTCGCCAGTTACATTAACTCCCATTCAAGGAAATCAGTGAGCCGGATTTCTACAATTCCATTCTATCATCATGTATTTCCAAATTTTCCTCGTCAGCGTACCCCAATCTCGCTTTTTCCCTTCCAATCATTCACTAATTTCCATTCGAGACAAAAACCCCGACAACACATATAATCTTTCTCCTCCTCCGCCTCCTCCGGCAGCGTTACCGAATACCTTTTCCAAATGTGCGTTACCGCATACCACAGAGAATCATGGTGACAAACACAAGATTTCAGAGTGGATAGCAACACACTTTTACTGAGCACTAGCGAATATCACCCTGGTCAAAAGTTGAATGATACAAACACGACCATTACATAAAGCATAATCAAGCTCGGACATCACCAACATAATTAAGTATGTGTATTCATCTTCGCGCATCGCTGCACTGCATTTCCCGCACAGCAAGCATGGTAGACATGTAACATGATTAGCGGGAGTAACTCGTTCGCATACGTGAGAGTTTCCACTTGTTTGAACGAGCGAGGGAGACAAAAAAAGAAGCATACCTTGAGCATAAAGCAGAATATGAACGAGCACTTGACTGGGCCTCCGCCTCATAATTTTCAGTGACTCCATTATATTTTCTCCGGTACGAGTACGAAAACGTTACGTAAATTAGAACAAACACAACAGGAATGAAAACCACAAGTAGAATGCTAGAAGCAGGTCAATCAATTCATTCCGAGAATAAATGATTTCGTACGTGCTTAATCCGGCTTCGTATACAAGAGGGTTAGATGGGAGATCTTTCACTAGAAAATTTCCACGTTTAATTACCAGTCTTATACGATTTACACTTTGACTAGCTCTGTGCATTAATTTATATTCCTTAGAGAAGCACTGTTGGCAAAGCCGGACACGCACGTATGTGTGTATGCATTAACTTGATAATTTCTTTATCAACGTCAGTCGAGTAGCGTCTTCACATGGGCACTTGTGAAAAGTTCAATATGTGGATGTATTTCCTTTTCCCTTCCCTTCCTCTCACCAATCAACTCATTGAGGTAAGCAGGTACAGGAACAAATAACGAGGGAGTATTAATTAAATGTGAGCGTCCACCTTAGTCTAATTAACAAGCATTTGGGATCCGGTCACAACACCGCAGAGCGCAAAAATCCATTGCCGACAGGCCACCAACAACGCCGAGAAATTTCACTACCGCAAACTTCCCTCACGTGCTCAAACTGGCTCCATTAAATTCCACACGAAAGGCACAAATTCATCATACAGAGTGACAAATAAGCTAAATTTTCACCAATTCAGCCCCCTTCCATCACAACTCACGATGTCAACTTGGATGAAAAACACGCAACGGAATTCATTTTCTTCCTTCTCTCAACACTCACTCTGATGGAAATGTGTTCCGGCTACCACCTTCCCCGTCAAACTTGGAAGGAACTGGTGATATTTTGAGAGCCACTTGACGTACTTAAAAAAGGTGATGTGGATTGTAAAACATGGTAGATTTCCACAACTGGACGACCCAGAAATTCCTACATGATTATCCCCTCGAAGCAAGTTTTATCATTAAGGTGAATTTTCAGGAGCACTTAAAGTCCAGCTTCTGTATCGGCTCCAGGCCAAAAGGTGAGTCTGGGCGTCGGGACAGTACCAGAGTGGCACCAGCTCTCAGCTCCAGGTCTCTAGCCTCTCACTCTGTCCATCTGCCTAATCAATCCAGTAGGTCGCATTCGACGATGCTACTACGCACCTTGTCACTTGTCACAATAGAGCGATAAGGGCAGGGAAGGATACTTCATAAAGTCTGGACGTCGGTTGAAAATTTAAATGCATTCAATCTGCCACAGATGCACGCTTGCCGTCTCCTTCGCTCCAGCCATGTACCCCTTTGGGCTGAGCTCCTTTTACACTTTTCACACAAAGTTCTATTAATAATCGCACATAAGTCTCTGTCCTCCTTCCTTATCCCAATCCTTCTGATTTAGGTAGTTCTTTGAGCCTTCACGGCGTTTCACCTGGACAGCAGTAATACCTGAGATACTACTCAGCCCACGTGTGCTCACATTTACAACTGCCAGTCTTTGAGGAAAACTTAATCAGGCACAAGATTAGAATTAGAAGCCTTTGAACAATTCACAATTTTCTTTCCAGTCAGCTTCAGGTAGTAGTAGTAGAAAGGATCAATAATCTCCACCGCGAGCGGATTGAATGCCGTCTTTTCTTCCTTATCCCTTTCGTTCGGAAAGGTAACAGCTTAGCTTTAGCACATGCTAAATAATATTTTCTTTCGGCTTAGGTTCTTAAATCCCGACTGAGAAAACTGCTCACGACCAAATACACTTTGGATAATCTTGTCGGATTTTTCCTCGGTATAAAAAATCCATTCGCTTTCCTTCTCCAACACTTAATTGAAGCAACCACGTTTCGATTCGGAGGAGCGAATTTTGTGAGATGATCCTCCGCTCAGTGATCAGCACGGAATGAGATGCTTCTCAATGAACAAGATGAAACCACCACGTCCACAATAATAACCTCAAACACTCTCTGTCTCCGTCTCTCTCTCTCTCATTATTACAGATCCGATTTGGCTGTCAGATCCCTGGCAGGAGGTGTACACTTTCCAAACTCCCGTCTTCCCTCCGAAAGGGATAAGAAAGCAGCCACAGGTAAGATGAGTCCGACCCCTTGTTTTTCCAGTTTCGTTTAGGTCGCGACTCTGAGAAACGGAGTCGAGCTACCGACTTGGAGTACAGTGGATGAAGAAACGCCAGCTTTTGGCCATTACTTTTCACCTCGCACATCTACCGTATGGCTCTCGAACTCCACTCAAATCATAACAATGCCCAAAGCTGCCAGCCACCTCCGCCTCTTCTCGGATTTTTTCTCCACCCTTGGCCATATCTTACTAGGATTTCCACCGTTTTACCTATTTTTAAAGCCATACGTTGTTCCAGGGACTAAGGCTGTAAATTGACTCCACAGGTATGAGTCTACCAGTTACCTTTTATTTCTCTATCGCTCCACGTCTCTTGGTCACCAGGACCAGGAGGTGTATCAGAGTCACTACTGCACACACAACATTACGTGCTACGTACGTGTCTCTCTCCAAACTCTCGCAGCGGTATCAGATCCTATGCATCCTACTCCTACTACCCCTTACAGATCCAGGTAAGAGATATTAGCTAAGGTTGACTCGTAAGAAGACAAGTCAGGCCGTTCTTGTTTCCTTCAAATTATAGCCTCATGTACTTATCCAAATTATAGCATCCACTTCACAGCTTCTCCAGTCGGGTATCATAACAATAACAACAAGAGGAACAACAACAACAACTTGAAAAAAATTCCAACTCAACCGTCAACCTTTACAACTTCCTTCTTTTATGCCCGAAACTTCTCCATCATTTCTCAGCTACGCATAACAACGGCCAGCTCCTCGGCCACGCTTTAAACTCAATCTCCACAGATCAATTCTTCTACACAAGTCCTCCATCCACGAACCAGCCACATCATTCTAATCATCCGACTCCAACGTATCTAATCCAACTACTACACCGTGACAAGAATACAAAGTAGAAATCTCCTCACACAACCTTTCCATCACATCTCCGCGGCACACATGCATCCATTCGGCTCTTGCTCCCGTCCGGTCAGTCTGTCTTGACGTAATTGCATTCACCAACTTACTTGTTAGCTGCAACAAACCTTATGGTAGCCCTGTAATCGGTGCTCTCCAGCCACCAGACAGAAAACTTGTTGCAACTACTATAACCGAATGAATTTCACAACTTTATTCATCCATCCATCTCAAACCGTTACCGATTATTGTCCTTGGAGTAGTCACTCTCTAGCGTTCATGCCCTTTTCTAAAAGACTTGCGTTCTCCAGTCTTGACTAGAATTCGGCCGGCTAGCTCCAGCATCGCTATTCATGCCGCTCTTCTTCATCAGCTCTTTCTCGTTACCCGATTCCGAATCGGACAAAGCGTCGGTATTTTCGCTTGAATACCCTCTTGAACTTATTAGCGATTTGTATGGAGCAAGGGCTCCTGCTCCCTGTAAGCCGAGACTGTAAGGGCATAATTGCGAGCACTCAAGTACTCAAGTCAGACAGACAAACAATGTAACAAGTAGATGGAGAGTAACTTTAGTGGAAACCATTGTCCTGCATTGTGTTACCTTCAGATTAGCTCTATGGCTCGCATTCTGTGCCATCTTCTTCACGTCTTCCGAAATGAATAGAGAGAAAAACTCTCGAAGAAAAAATACCAAGTACTTCTTCTTCTCCTTCAAAGGTATATAAAAACACATTTTCGGTCTGACCTTGAGATCCGAACAGCTCCCTTACCTGAGCAGCAATGCTACACCGCACCGTCCTCATCCTCCTCCTCCTAAACAAGGGCCACTGAGCCTTCCAACCACTGAGTCTTTGTGCTCCCCAATCTATTCAATTCAAACACGGGGGACGCTCCCCTCCCCCACCACACATCTACCTTTCCATCTTGTTTAAACTTCTTGAGTCTTTTCTCCGCCACCAATAGTGAGCAGACCGAGTGCATTAGCAAATAGGAGATAAAACAAACCATTTCAACCCCCTGCATCACTTATCCTTCCTCCCTCGATACTTCTTTTACTCTTATCCAGTCCTTCAAAGTCGACACGAAAAGTCCCTATTATCCATGCCCGATCCATTTTCTTCAGATTCCTCTCCATATCCGATATCGGTCAAAATAACGAGAGAGACCTTGGCTGAAACATCTGGCCGTCTCCGAATTTTACACATTAACCTGGCAGCTTTTCACGTCCTCCCACTGTCGAGTCCCGTCATGATACGTGTGCCCAGAACAAAAACAATCTTCTCATAATAGCCGTTTCAAATCCCGCAATCATTGTGTGCTACCACCGAATCTGGCCCTACTAACAACAAGCCACTTATTCCAACCCGCTTCTATGGAGTACATGTTCTCCTCCCATTTCGCCCAACTGATTTGAATTTTTCTATAAGACAATTCCTCCAATTACAACACCAAATTCCCCTCTCCGTTTTCCAGAATCGGCCAAAAACCCGACTCTCTAACCTATTTCCTTGCACGTTTTTAACCTTATGGCTACCTTATTTATTCCTTACTGGTTTTAAACGCATCAAGGGCATACTTGATTTTCATTTTAATTTCCCGTCTCGTTCCTCAAGTGCCAGTAATGAGAAATTTTACGATCCGAAACCAGGTTCACCTGTTTAATCTTCTTTCTCTCCTTTACAAATAGCAGTGCAGATTTTTCTTAGGGTTTTATGAGTCTCTCGAGGGAGCGTAGTTTTTCACCGTGCAATTTTTACTTGCCAACCTCCATGGATTTTTTCCAGCTTTCATTTCAAGTAGTCTTTGAAAATGCTGCTGATTCAAAATTCTCCTTGTAATTCAGCAAAGAAATGAGCCATTTTTTATCGCTCTTCCAGCATAAATCCATACACTTCTGCTTCTTTCTTGTTCCACAACTTTTAATTCGCGTGTGGCCTGCGCAATTTGCGTAGACCGACGCATTACTGGGCCTGACCTTTGAGTTGGTAGCAACCTGTTAGTTTACAATGGAGCAGAAGCATACTCGTCTTCTAGCTTGCTTTTCTCCACAATGTTCCGTAAGTTCAGGCAAAGGAGCAGGTATTCTTAACCCTCCGTCAGTGCCTTTCATTTCATTTACTCAACAAACAGTTGTTTCGGTGTTAAAGCCAACGCCATCATCCAATTGGCATTCTCTCCGAACCCAATTTTCCTTCTACTTGTATTCCGAAGTTCAATTTTAGAAAATGTATCCTGTAATTATCTTCCCATTCTCTCCACACATCTTCAGTCAGGAAGAAACATGTGAGTTTCCCCGCCTCACATCCATCTATTGCGTACCTGACTCTATCATTTTTCCGGGTCCTGTTTCACAATAATCATTGTATATTTCCATCCAAGTAGGTTCTTCCCAGTTCAGCCTGCCTCATTTCTCCGACAAGCCACATTTGAAAGGAGATGTGTAAACAGGGAAGGTGATATGAAACAGGTACAGAAGGTTGGTTGAGATCACGGATTTGTTGTATATTTTACAGCCAGCAGTCAGGCACGAAGCAGTTAGAGGAAAAAACATTCCAATTGCCTTTCTAAATATAATTACCCTCACAGAGTCTTAAAAACTTTTCAATCCCAGTTCAATAAGTACGGTCATCCTCCCTCCGTGCTGGAACAAAGACTTGAAGTGCACTTGAGTACCTGAAACTTGTTAAAACTGGAGGAGAGCCATAAAATCATTCCTCTCTAAACCAGACTATAACAAATCGCACCTGCACTTCATTTTACACCTCGAACAGTAAAGACGATATCACCTTTCCTCCTTTCTACTTGTAGAGCAAAAGGGACTGACTGAGCAGATGGACCGTAGCCTGAGTCGCAGTTTAGACTGAGACCATTTTCTCCGTCTTCACCTCACAACAATCCGATTCCATTTCGCCTAGTAGAATTTTAATGTCCTCATTTCCTACCGTCTCACATAACACTCTATAAAGTGTAACCCTAGTTACAGAGCAACCGCAACAAGTCAACACAGCTCATTTCTCTCAATAGTCCTGGGAATAACATCTTCACCGTTGTCCCCCTGGAACACGACACTTTCCATGACCCATTGTCATCTCATCTGCGGAGCATTGAGCCCCGCTCCTTTCATATCTCACCGGAAGACAATGGCCGTCAGCATCGAATGCAGGAATGCCAACATCTAAATCATCCGATTTCCAGTCCGTCCTCCCTTCCTTTTATGCATGCACGAGCTGAGGATTTGCCGAAATCCTCTCGCCTTAAGTCTCAAACTCACACACCTCAAACAATCCCTTGTTTTCCCTCCTCGGATTTCCAGCAGGCAAGACGCAAGGCAAACATCTTCCAAGGGTCAATAGCAGGTCATCCATACACAACCTCTCTTAGACAGCACATCCCTGACCAACAAAATAAATGGTTGAAGCGCACTTGAGTCTTAAAAACTTGATTGCATCCACCACCTTTGTTTGCTCCAAACTTTGGAGCAACTATAGAAGAGATTAATGATACGTCTGTCTTCCAGGAACACAGCCTTCATTGCGATCTCATTACTACGACTCCAAAAATAATCACGGAGCTTTCAGGTAAAATCATCTTCAATCTCATCCTACATATCCTCCTTTTACAGATGCTTCTTTTCCCTCCAAAACTCCACTTGCTCGTCTTCCAGCCATCCCATCTATTAATCCGAAATAATTTGTCAATTACGCTACACCTTCCATTTCCTCTTGTTTTACATCAACCCAAAGTCCGAAGGAACAAGGGCCAATCACTTAACAACCATTCATTCCAGATCAACCTCTTGGTGAGTCTCTCGCACCTTGTCTAATTCCCTTCACAGCTTCAACCCCTGTACATCCTCCAACACAAATATCCTCCCTCCTCCAGCCTAAATATAACTCTGATTCGGACTTTTAATCATATGCTGCAGCATCCTTTACTGTCCTTAATAAATACACCGTGTGTACTACTTTGCTCGTATCATCCTCCTGATCATCATTCATTTTCCCTCTCATCTGATATTCAAAATTAAAAAAACAATTTACCTCAACCCTGAACTGCATGTACGTATATCCACGGAGGGATTTATCGTGCACCTCATTTTATTTCCCAAATAAATCACCAGACCCGTCATAACCTGCCTCAAACTCTCCACCGTTCTTGCGTTCTTGCGTTGCTCAAACAACGTAAATCTACCAGGAATAATTGCATCTTACCATCTCCCAAAGTGCATAATTGGACGCAGGCTCATCTCGCATCTCACGGTCACCGTCTATGAATAATCGCACTGCTTCTCCTGCCAACATGCTTTACCTTGGCATCGTGTCACGCTTCCTTAAGTTTACTACGAGTAGCGTCAGGGACTAACCACGCACTCAACTTGGATTTCAAGCTTGGCGAAGCTCTTGTTCCTTCATAGGTAAGCATCCGGAACGAACTTGTTTCGCATTCCTCAAACAAAGTTGCAGACAACAGCTTTATTACGTGCAAACAATTATTTTCATCCTTAAACTCTTTATCGTCCAACTAATCATCACATTGACTATCACCATGCTAATCTCCCTCTTAAACACTGCTTCCAACATTATCAAAAATGTATCTAACCACTTACGACTTGCAATTACTTGAACTAATTTCTTCATCTCGCTCATTCTTTATTTCACTCTCATCCTATTCCCTTTGCCTCTATTCCGCTCCACATAGACATTACCTCTTTCCTTAACTGGCATGTGTTAATGCAATTTGCTCTACAACCTGTTTTGCTAAGCGAAGGGCAAATCCTTTGCCCAAGTATTTCGTCAGTAGCATTGATTCCAGTTTCCAGACAATTTGAATTTCAACCACGCCCCCATTTTACTCACGTTTTTTGAACTTCCCAGGCAGAGAAAAAGACGAACCAGGATTTGTTTCCAAACTATCAGCAACTTGATCGTTACATTTCCCTCGCATCGGCAGTACCTTTAGGTCAACGCTTCTTGATGCTTGAGAGATGGTAGATATAAAATGCTATTTAGTTTTGCAATACGGAAAGTGAAGTCAGAGGAAGTCTGTGCTTTTCCGTCATCAAATGGCTGAACATGAGCTCATGAATATTATGAGTGTCAAAGATTAATTGAGGGGTTTCATGAATTGTATGGCTTGGATTCGAGGTACTGGACAGGTTAGGGAGAGAACCCGGCGAGGTGAAATTACTTAACTTTCTGAAGTGAAAAGCGGTATTCAAAATTCTGGTAAATTTAGCCGCCACTTGACCTCCAAATTAAATGTCATTTTTGGGATCAGAACAGAATCGCATGTTTTGTTCCAAAGCTCCAATTTAATCCCTGGTTTAAATGCAATGTGCCTAAAAGCTTAAAATGTCGGACGTCCGCTTGCTTAGGGCTTCAGCCGGCTTCCATTAAGGTTTTTCCAGTTAATTTGCATTTCTTGCCATAAAACTAAAGCCACGTCATAAGCATACGGCAATCCCATTTCCTTTTGCGAAAAATCGCAAAATTTTCGGGCGATTTATAATCTTGAGCCTTTGTGCATGTTTCAAGTTTCAAAAGATCAGCCGTGTAATCGGACTTGCCCTTTACACATACTTACGCTTAAAGTCGCTTGTTTTGGCTCAGAAGACTGCGAAAACTTTAAGGGATTTCCTATATTTATGCAAGAATACAGTATGTGGCGGGGCTTGCTTCGCGTCCGGGCACAAATTTATTCTGAGCTGAGGTTTGAAGCAGTTGAAAGAAGTGCTGAGAATACCAAAGGGCGAGAGCATTCAGCAGCGCATTAAAAATGTCCAGCTTCAATTTATCTCTCTTGGAGAACATTACACTTTGAGTGCGCAAACTGCAAAGTTGCGTGCAGAGGGCATTTCCTCCAAGGCTCTTGTGTAACGCCTCATTGAATTGAAATAAAATTACGCGAGTTGTCTCTGCATGTACGTACTTGTGTTCCCTTTATGTTCTTGGTTTGTACAGGCATTACGGCAAGCAAGCAGGCAAGTGGAGAGAGAGAAAAATATAAACAAAGAATCTGCTAAGGTTCACAAAATAACAGCTGAGTATGCACCATACAGTGCTTGAAACTAACATTTTATTATTGTGCTAGTAACCATTTAATCGGAGAAGAATCATCAACTGCATGGCTTGCCAACCAGAAACACGGTTCATTATTCAGTAAACCAACCCATCAAATTGTAGGAGCAACACGGTTTCAAATTAACTCCTGTTAACGTGCAAGCCCTTAGTTTGTTTTTACAGCCATGTAAAAAGCCTACCTCGCATGCGAACCAAGCTTGAGTAAGCAAGCAGTAGTCCTTTTGATTTTTATTTCTTTCTCCATAGGATTACATCGTCATTTTATTTGTTTAATGCCTCTAATTTTTTTCCGAAACTTTTCTTTTCCAGCTTTTCATCCTACTTTTTCTCTTTCTACACTCAGTCACCGTCTCGGCCAGAAGCTTCCTTCAAATCAAACTACAATCAAGAGGCAAAAACATGTTGTTTCTCTCATCTTTCTCTTCATGTTTGCATTTACCTCCCAAAAAATTGCCAGTTCTCCAAGCCCGAGGCATAATCCATCCATGTGCTTTTAATTGATCAACTTTGGATGCTAATTCTTCATTTTAAATTCTTTGCCCGGCCCTCCGGCCACTATCTCCTGGCCTTATTGCCCGCTCCGGCCTTTCATTCCACGCTAACCCTCGTCGTGAAGCCTCACCTAGACCAATAATTACTCAATTCGTAGTCTTGAACATCCCGTGACAGAGATGAACGCCACAGTCGAATTTCCTCAGCCTCTCCTTTTGACGGGCCAAAACAAGAGACAATGCAAGTTCCATCTAATTTTCGCTCCAGCAAGCTGTTATCATCATCCCTCAAGTTGAAGTTGCGTTGACATGTCGTCGACAGTTATAGAGTAAGTTGGTCTACTTAGAGGGAGAGAGAGACTAGGCTGGAGACTCAGCTCAGGTAGTTCCGCCCATCCCGTTAAGTCCTTATGGGGTCTAATAATAACCCAGAAAGAAAGGCAGGACGACTTCCAGACTATCGTGACAAATTCATGATTCTGCACTTTTCTCAAACCAAATCAAACTTTCCACATCCTCTCCATCCTCCACCCCAGGTAATTTTTTCCTCGCCCAATACAATAAAAAATCTCATACAGGGAGAATCTATAATTTGTACGCATCTTCTATCATTTTCTCATTCAAGATTCCTCAGTCAAGGTGGTCATTTGGAAACGCATTTCATTACTCTCTGTGTGCGTCCCCGTCTCTTGAATTAAGCCATGAGAGCGAGCCAACATGTTGTAACTGCTCTTTTCCCCAGAAGGTGTGAACAAAAATGCAGTTTCCTTCCAGCTTTTTCACAATTTTGCAACGGCGTGGTAGAACAGGTGGTAAGCACGGCGTTTCGACCGCTCAAATCCCGTCGAACAACTGGACGAAGGACAAAAAAGTCCGTTGGCCTAATTGCATTTAACCTGTCTTGGCTATCTCCTCCGTACCAAAAAGCATCATCAGCAATGTCGTCCAATAAACCTCACACTCTTTATCTCCACCTTGAAAAAGCAATTAGCCGCAATTGAAAAGCGGACTTGAATTCCATCTGCGGAAGCTGTTCCAGGAGCTAATTTAATGTCAACACAGAGTTTTTTCTCTTCAAACCGTTTCAGTCTTTTCCAAAAGGGCTTGTTCTTTACATTTGTCACCTGTCACCTTCCGGCGTCCTCTTTCTTTTAAGCGCACCTGTCATCGTCATAGCACCGGCAGCAGTGATTTCCATTTCGACTCCCCTCGATAACGACAATCAGCTATTAAGAAAAGTGTCCACAGCTCCTCCATTACTTTTATCTCTCCATTATGTTTATGGGTTCAAACTATTTCTCTTTCACGGTCCATGCCTTGTTGCTTTTCGTGTACATACTCCTGCTGTTCTCTGCACATCTGACTGATGGCGAAGACGTCTCGCCTTCTGTCCCACCATGAATACTACATGTTTGCATGACAAGTCCCTGTTCTCACTACGATCTGTGGCTCTTCTTTTCCAAAATTTCAAAAGTACACGGAAACTTATGTTTGCACGTGAATTTACGCATGCAAGATCCTGTCCCCTGGCAATCTTTCAGCATGAGCTAAATCCAAATTATTGTCAGGAGTAAGAAGCTGGATTGTGTCCTCAAGCAGTTGAATATACTCACCACGGTCTCATCTCATGAGAGAGACAAAACTGGTTTTCCAAACATAGTGTTTACACTGCTTTTTCTTTATTCTTCTCCCTAAATGAGTCATGCACATACTCTTAATTACTTTCCAGTGTCTCTTGTTTCTTGCCCCTCATTCTTTTTACAGAGCCTCAGCACCAGTCCTGTTAATACCCGGAAGGGACTGATTCTCGCTAGAGAAAGTTGAGAGCGGAGATTCTAATAATATGCCTGGTCTTATTCCTTAAAATTTTCTCATTAAGAGCTCCCACACACATGACATACAGCTTTGAATGCGGTCCTTGTACCGCGAAATACTTCCTTCCTGCAATGTTCCCCATCAGAGCAAAAAACATTTAGTCATGAACCTCATCTCTGCATCTATTCATCCATCCTGATTTTCTGCTTTGGAGAACGCACCGACAATTTTACTTTCCCCTGTTCTGGAAACCTCTCACTCTGGCTTACTCTTCATCTGTCAAGGGGGAAATGATCGTACATGATGACTGGGGATATGAAACACTTGAAGCATCTTTGTCATTTAAATAACTTCTTCCAGTGGCTCAAGATCAGAGTACGTGGATATGGAGTCTAGTTACTTAATCCTCACCCTTTGCACTCTAGCGTGAGCATCCACTTGTACCCGCTTTAATTAAAAGTGCAGCAAAATGTTTTCAACCGTGAGGTAACACGACGCAAAGTCAAGCTCCCCTGTCTCAATCGGTTTCCTCAACTTTATAAAAAGCTGCTTGCCAACATTCTTGTCGGAGTTGAAATCCGTTGAATTTGCCCCATTAGTTTGAGTTACTTCTCTGGCTTCTCCGTGACCAGGATCATGCTGCTCTGTAGTTTCACAACCTGATCGTCTTGGTGTGGAGGTGAAGACCGAGCTGCTGCGTAACCAGTCTGACTCCTGTCCCTGTCCTAGTAACAAGATGCATTGCTCATGCGACCGCATACTGTTGTAGTAAGAATGTCTCGCAAAAAATATAATTGCTACCTCCTCCATTCGAAAACGCTCATCATAATTTAGATCAATTGTCGAATGTAAAGCATTTTTTCCTCCTTCCGCACCGTCCTTCTCCCCATGCTCCCTTGTCCACTCATCGCGGAGGAATTATGTAACTTTTCCTACCAGGATCAGCTCCTGCGGATGCTATTCACGACGGATCATTGGACCACTTAAGCCTCTCTCAGCGTCTGAATCGCTTTCTTCTCTCACTAAATACCAAGGCAATTCAACTCGGATCAATGATACCACATAGATAAGAACAACACAATCACGGATCAATTCTCGGCATAAAAAACCCGCCCCAGATTCATCATGCAGCGATGCACGAACGGACCGACTGCTTCAGTGTCTGTCAGACACGTAGGCTTTTCTCTTATTTGTATTCCCACATCCTGAGTCTCGCGCTCATCTTCTCACTCTCACTCATCCTTCCAGCTTTCAGTGCACTCTGCATAGCATCATCTGCCCCTCTCAATTCAATCTTTATCCCGCGGGCTGGATTTTGAATTATTATCCTCCTAGCTGGCTAAATCAATTCCAAATTCGAACTGACTCCCAACAAAATGATACACGGACATGAGCAAATCCTACACACCCGGCAGCTTCTGTAAACTGTACAAACCGCTACCACCTACCAGGTCCCGCTACTGTTCTTAATCTCAAGTCAGCAGCGACCGTGCATTTATATATAGACGCTTCGCAGACCGAAGCTCCTGTCCATTACTCTCAGGTATCCAAATGGCATTCCGCCCTCCCTTCCCACCCCCGTGTGCATCCCTCTGGCAAAACAAACAAGTCTTTTTTTACTGCACATACTTTTTAACTTCTGATACCTTTTTTCCTGACAAAAACTTGCACCCGCTATCAGCTTCACGCGTACGAGCTTCTGATGCGTGGATAAGTGCACTCAAATCTCACACTTTCAATGGACATGCTAAAAGTCTGTCGTAAACGGCTATTAAGCTCAGCTTAAAATTGGAAGCAAGCCCGGTGAGCATCTAAGAATCGGAATAACATTTAATGAGCGCTATGTAAAAGACGCGATAGTATATTGGAACGTAAACTGAACCGAAATCATGACAAGATCTGATCACCGTCTATGGTTATGGTTAGTGACCAGCATTATGTGGTACCGAGAAACGAAATTGTTCTCGAAAGGTTTAACGTGTTAAAGCAGTCTATTTACAGTCGTGTGTTTTTTTACATCTTTCCATGTTACTATTGCTTCCTGTGATCTGAGATTTCGGCTTCATCTCTTCATTTGTCGTTTCAATTTCGGCCAAAGCCTGAGCGAAATCCCCTCTAAGATGTACAAACAAGAAGCAGTATCGTCACTCCCAAAGACTGGTAGCACAGTAAGCCTTGTGGGATTTAGCAGAGTCACCGTAATTTCATTCCCATCTGTACAGACGACGGAGCAGCGGCTTCTGTGTTCACCAAAGAATATCTGTCTTGCGGAATCATATTATCACATCCGATTTGTAACCATTAGTTACACTTAATCCAGGTCCTTGCGCAGGTAATCCATTAAAACGTCCTGTAATCACCTTCTCACCATTTGTCGCAGGTTTCCAATCCGTTCGCCTTATGAAATTGTCCTCGCTGAAAGGAAATCTGATCCTCCTTAAATCCCCCAGTCACTCCTTCCGTCCAAATATACGACATCTTAAATCACATTTGCTAATATTTCCCCACCTGTGCCGCTCACCTGTAAAGTAACTGTTACCCACCAGGGACACTGAGGAGCACGACGCTGTGACAAAGCTTGGACCAAGCTTAAGGCCAAAATAAGGCGCCACGACGAAATAAATCTCCTTATGCTCACATCATAATCCCATCATGTCGTAATGTTCATAATCATATCAGCCAAAGCTCTGCTTTCAGTTCATTCTACCGTCATAGCAGAAACTATCGTCAATCCCTCCCCATCTCCCGCCCGTATCAATAGCTGCAGAAGTTAATTCTCGCTTAATGCTTCATATTGCAGCGTCTGTTGTCTTCTGTTTGTTCAGTAAATCGCAGCTGTACCGATAAAACTATTGTTTTTTCTCCGCAAATCGGAAACAGTCACGATAATGTTTCATTCTTTTGTAAAGAAGACCGACCCGATCCTTAAAGTGGCGTTGTGCTTCATATGACACCACTATCATAAACCATGTGATCGGATTAACAGATTGAGTCCGTGCTGAAGCAACCGTTTGCTTTCTGGCTTCACTTGATACTTGACTGGCTCAATCTTGCGCATATTATAAAGGTTAATCCGTCGTGATTTAGAGTTTATAATTCCCTCGTGCTTACTTTCCTTCTCACGCTTACATGTTTGCAGCTCAAATATAGTAGTAATCTGCTAATTGCTAATTAGAAGGTTCGTTGAATAAGAGCAAGAATAAATAACCTGAGCACGCACGCCATTACCACACATCCATTTTGCATCCGCGAGCAAACTTGTTCAAACAAAGTATGAACATAGACTGTCTGTCCCATGGTCACAGGTTTCGGAAAGTTAATTAAATTCACGCAAGCTGCAGGATCCAAAGACGATATTTATGTCCAACCTCAGTGACTGGACCTACAATTAACTTGGTTGCTTGCACGAGAGATTGGGAGTTTGACATAGAAACAATAAAGTAGAATGGGCGAAAGAAATGCGATTTGGTTTTTATTTTGCCATTTTTTGCGCCGTGCATGATCCCCAAAGCTATTTATTTCATGTCCCATATCTTTAGAGGATGGCAGAAAAGAAACGTAATCATCCTCATCATCATATTTTGGCTCCACCTTGAGTTTCTCCATTTATCATCTACCTAATTACCTGCTTCCCGCCTACTACCTTCCTTTGCTCAGTCACTCTGCATGATCGCACACAATATTGCAAATTTTGGCAAATCAGTTGGTATCCAATCACCGTTCCTTGCATCCAAGCGCAATTCCGCCAATTTACGCTAAAAATTGCCGCTCCCGCAGTCACTCTCCCTGCTTGGACTTGAGACATTTCCTGGCCACCACGAAGCTCTGGCCACGGAACGTGAGACAAAAGGGCAATAACCATATGGAGGATAAAAGACGTACTGCCTTTGAAGAAAGCTACTGTGCATAGTGGATAAATTGCGATTCTCGCCTCCTTTCCCTCAGCCTGCATAACATGGCCTGTGAAGACAACATCCGCTGAGGGTCTTAAAGACTCACTCACATCAGTTACAAAGCCTACCTGTTGTCGTGTAGCGAGTAATTAGGAGAGGAAATATCTTTTTCCATTTGTTTTTCTCCCTGCCTTGCAATATTTCCCTCTTTTAAATCAGAGCGTGCTTCTTTTTCCCCACAGGGTGCTTCGTCTCGAGTCTTAAATACAAGAAACTCCACTCAAACCATGGCATGGCAAGTCAGTAAGTCGTACTGCACTGGTTAGCGAGAAAGGGGATCTAAAATGCAATTACCCGTCAGCGTCAGCTGAACAAAAACTATTGTGTAAAACAATTCTGCAAAAAAAAAAACCTCCACTTTGGCAACGAGGAGCGGATGCATCAAATTCGCCTCTGAATCAAATTCAAAATACACGTTTTTCAAAACACTCCGAAGGAGCAAACGATCTTATTTTCTCTTTCCAAGGCGCTACCTGTTTAATTTTCTTTTTCACATTCTGCTTCACGCTTTTTTTTCAGTTTCTATTTCTCCGTTTTCCTATCTCCTTCCACGTTATTAGCAATTAGCTTATGTTGGTGCGCCAAACCTTTCGTTTTCTTCCCGAGCCAGTCATCCTCTCCTCTGCAGCCGCGTTTACATTGCATTGCATTAACCATAGGTCTGGACTTAGTTTGAATTTTCAGTGCTTCCCTCATAAATGTCTAATAAACAAAAATTACGCCTCCGTTTCCCATTTCCACTCTCATTCAGCATTTATTTAGCTGTGAACAGCGTCTTTTACTCCTTGAATCTCTAGCTTCCCTCGCTTCCTCCCTCCTCCGTGTCAACGCCATGCAATTGTACAAAGCACCTAACCTATCACCTGTACAATTTCCGCTTGCAACTTGTAGCGATTCATTCCCGTTCTGTACATTCTGTACCAGCATAAAAAGTCTGTTTCCAACCATCTCCTTAAGCAACACTTGAAAAGATTGCTTTCCATCGCAGGCAAGTCTGCCAATGGGCAACTCACTCAAATCTCGGACTTGTTCCACAAGTTTCGCATTATTCTTGCTCCACTTTTCTCGAGGTCAAGCAGGTGTGAACACCGGGCATTTGCTCCCGAAATTGGACGGAATAAGAGTTTTTTTTCAGCTCAGAGGGACGAAATCTTCTCCGGCTATTAGTGTCTTGGAAGCTGTCGTTCCGCGTTGCAAGTACTTTCAAGCGGATAAATGTCACTGCATTTGTCTCTTTAGTTTAACCTGTTATTTTCTCTCGCTGTGCGTATCGTGCCATGCATCTTCAATTTCACCTGGCTTGCGTGCTCCTGGAGCAAGGGGGCATAAGCATTTCAGTTTTGTCACCGTTTAGGGAAAACAACATTAATCTTTTAGATCGTTTCCAATATGCAGCTCGAAACGGTAACAGAGTCTGTGAAGTGAACGACTTGAAATTTGTACGAGCAATTCCCACCGGAAAAGATGTATGTGCTCTCAGATCCATAGGAGGAATTCTCAAAGGAAGAGGAGAGCACTTGTCGAACGGCTGCGAGCTCGCAAGCGAAACTGCTCTTGAGTTTTCGCAGTCGGAGCTTTATTGCGAGAGAGGAAAAGAGAAAACAGTTACGTTTGAGACACTCATTTGGAACTTTTCCAGTTTACGGTGGCACACTGCTGTGCCAATTTTTGTTAGCATTCTTTATTAATCGCCTAGTCATTGCGACACATTGTCTTAAAAGATGAGACCACCTTTTCCTCCGCCACAACATCCATTACCGTTGTCACTCGGCTTGTATTTTCAGCTTTTTGCCATTTAGTTTGTCAATGCTGTCAGTGACTAAAAGGCGGAAGGAGGGGAGTTGAACTGAGAGTCAGTTCCAATGTGTCCGATTCACAAATCAATTCTCCAACAAAATCCTGTCATATTTGTGCTCAAGCATTGCCAAAAGTCGTTAGAAAATATGTCACTTGAGACAGAGCAGTTTGTGTGGCAGCGAAGAAGAAGAAGAAACGGTTACATTTTTTCCCTGTCGGCATAATTACGCCTGTGACTCGGGAGTTGGATCCCACATGAAAATTTATGGCCACTTCCTCTGCTCTACATCTCTTTAGTGTCGTAACTCTATCCAATTTTACGATAGAATTTATTAAATACATCAACTCCGGGTGATCCATCGATGAGACATATTTTCCCTCCAGCTCCAATTGCAATCCTGTCGACCTAAAACGTTTCCTTTAGGCGGATACAATCCCCACCTCAGCCACCCATGAGCAGGAGAAACTGAAAAAGTGTGTGTGTGTGTGCGTCTACAAGTTCCTTTTCCGAGGCAATTTCGCAAGTTGCATACACACACACAAACACACTCACAGTCAGTGTCGTCTCGCAAACTGGCTGCATGCTTGGGACAAATGTTGAAAATTCATCATACAGCCAACATGTAGAGCAAAACTAATGACTGCTTCCCGAACTTTTTCTCTCATGTTATTTTTTCTTTCATTTCCTTGCTCTATGCATAAGGTCCTTTCTCTCCGCACATGTATAATCAGTTACCTCAGCGATCGTTTCTCGGATTCTCTCTCTAAAGCATATCAAGGAACAAAGATTCCGGAATACGTTACCCACCTCGAAACACGGTAACGGGCGTTGAATTACTACACTTCGCATTCCTCCCACATAAACATAGCCCTCCCCACCTAGTTGCCGTACTCTTTTGGATTTCCGTTTCGAGATCGAGAAAAATTCCCTCACTCGACATCAGTCCCTCCCCCCACCTCGTCTCTGTCGTTAGTTACCAGGAAGCTATTTCGGTTTCACATTTAAATTCAGTCGCCTTCTGTCACGTGGCCGTTGATACGTCGTCGGTCAAACTTTGCTGTAGGTGACTGACTACCCGTTCATGCCTATGTGTCGGTCCGCAAGCAATTTCCTTCATCGTCTATATGTTTATCTAAACGAGTCCAAACGTCCAGTCACAGCTCGCAATTGGATTCCCGCAAAGGAGTTGAAACAAAGCTCCTCATCTCGTTCTCGCTTCAATTTTTCAAAGCCTCTTATTAACTCTGTTTCTTATCTTGCCCAGGAGGAACCATTGACTCCATTTATTGCCATTTCTTTAGCTGAAGGGAAGTAGGGGGAGCAAGTGCGTGCAATTTCCAATTATTCTCTATTAATCACTTTGGATCATGCTATGTCATGCGATTCTCTACACCGATACACTACGGCTACACTCCACTCTTCGTCAATGGATGCTTCGGTATTCTAGCTTCCAAGTCGTGAAGCTCTCCCACCTGAGCCCATGCTCGTGTGGCAATCTGTGCCGACCCTCAGGCCACCTCCTTGTAATTCCTCGCTCATAAATTGCCTACCTTAAATATAATCTGCGAATATTTCCCATTCAAAATGGTCCTGGTTGTAGGAAAACCTCTGACTCCTGCTCCATCCACCGTTCGGAAAAAACAAAGCCACTTAAAAAACTCAATGCTCAATTACTGCACTTCCCATAACCTCCACGAAATTGCTTGACATTTCAAGCTTTGTCTTGTACGCTCTCATGTTTTCCCTCTATCAATTTACCGATTTCATGTCATCCAATTAACACAATTGAGCCACTGCCAAATGTCAAACCTGGCATGGGTTTCAACTACCTCGAAAGTTTTTTTCGCCTCCACCCTCTCATCTACAATGTACCACATTGGAACGGTTTACAACGCAACGTAGTGTGATGCAGTTCCAACCAACCTGTTAGTTCTGCAGCATTTTTCTCACTAAGCATTTGTTTTCCAAACTTCACCTGTCTCGAGTCACAACAAGCAATTTGTTTACAAATTCCAGATAACAATTCAATTTACCCTCATCATTTGACGCCGCGTCCGCTTCATTCCTCTACACGGCGATTAACCACAAACAAGCGGATTCAGTAATTTATCCAGCCACGCTTGCATTCCAAAATGCCAAGATTGATGTCACCAGCTGCAGACTTTAGTACGCACCGTGTCGGTAACCTGAGACAGTGGCAATGCTATGCATAAGTCGTCACACTTTCGCGAATTCGAAATTCCAAGCGCCAGTTCAAAAATATCCGATGAAGCAATACAGCAGTTAGTTACCCGAAGTTGACGCAAGGCAACGAACTCATTAGCGGATAAACGTGCAATAGCCATTACAAAGTCGGTTCGGTAGCATGCAGGGAAGCAGGTATACGGTATCGGATGCTGCTGGCGCTACTTAAAATCTCAGATCCACTGCAGAGCACATACCATTAGAGTTAAAACACAACCATCCCCAATAGGAATAACCAGCGACAGAATCACAGGTGCATCAGCAATTCCAAAAGCCACAAGGTATCACTGCCAGAGATTCGCATAGAAATCGCCTGCTAGAAATGAGCCTGCAGCCGTTTTGCATCATGCATCTTTTTACCTGGTCCCTTACTCTCGTACATACTTTTGCTACTACTATACTTTATTGCATCAGAGGAATGAAAATAAGGAACCTTCTTCTTGCTGCTTGAGCCCCGTTACAATCCACCTTGTAACTTTCGTAAGGCTCATAACATTTAAATAATTCCTTGTTTACAAGCCCTCACCAACTAACGACATGCTCAACAGCGCCACGGTTCATAGGTCCAACGTAATAACCCACTTTATCCTTATAAGCATTAGCCATCCCTTTCTCAAGTCAAATGCGTTCACTAAAAAACTTTTTACAAAGTTGCAACACTCATCGGTCCTACCCTGCCACTTGCTCATTCTTTGCACAACCTCGTGACCAGAGCTCAACCTGATACTCCATGCTGTAAACTTGTTCACCCCCAGCAGTATCATTATTCATCTTAATCTCAATGAATCAAAGCTCAAGACCAGCTTCATCCCCACACCATCAGCAGACTACCAACTACTTGTTCGCTAATGCCATGCCGACGCCACCAGACCTGCATGTGAGTGTATGTGCATGTGGGTTGCTAACAACAACAAGTGCTTTAAATTTGCAGCTTTTATCGCAAGGCTTTTATACAGTCAAGGATCAATTTCCAGTTTTCTTCATGCCGTCTCGTAAGCCGTAGCGTTGCACCAACGTCAAGTTAATCAGAAGCTTGGTCATTACTAGTTCCGTTTTACGATCATACCGGCTGCATCAGCACTAATACACCAGCAGAAACAAACTTGAATCCCGTTTCTCCTCTTGCTTGTACTTAGTAAAGTGAACTTGTCTCAAATTAAAGCATGGCGAAATTTCCCAATCAACATCCACCATGCATAAACAAGTCAAAGTAACAATACCCGCCCTCTTCATTACCGTTAACATCTCATCAGATCTGGGTTAACATGGCCGTATCGCATCACTGACTACACTCCTCCGCACTGCGACGCATGGCAAAGCATTAATAACTCTGCATCTGTTTACGCGTTTCTTTTCCTTCGCTAAAAAGGAGCCGAGGTGAGGTTCGACGTAGGGAAATTGTCCCTAATTACATTATGTCCGGTTCAAGCGGGGCTTACAAGTTGCAACACGGAGGAAAGCAAGGAGCAACCTTATTCTTTTTGAAAGTAATAGGCCAAAAATGACATTAACCGAAAACGTAGTCAAACCAGTCATTCTTTCTGTCTGTGTAACAACCAGATCAAGTCAATATCTATCTCGCTTCCTCCCTCACTTCTTCCCTCTTCTCCACCACCACGTCACACCATCAGCTTTTATATCTTTCTTCGCAAGTTGAAGCCCTCTTAAAGTCATTCTAGGAAAATCGATGGTGCAGTAGTACGAATCGCTGATCTCAACTTGAGATAATATCGTCATTGACAAAGTAAACCGTGCGAAACTCTACACATGAGGGTCTCAAACTTTTTATCGCTACAAAAGGTACGAGGCAGTACTACTGACTCAAGCAACATTTTTTCCTTTCTTTCCGACTCCTTCGTAAATTCGCCTTTCTTTTATGTAATTTCTCCACTGTCTCAATCCCATTTCCTCCCACGTCTTTCCCTCTCTCTTGAAGAAACATCTTACCTGACAATTAGCTGTATACCAACTCCGAGACTCATGAAAAACAGCCGACATAAGCAAAGTGAAACTATAACCTGGCTTTTCCCTTGCAAATCCATTACTTTTGGTAGTCTAGTCTACAATCGTCTGGTATGGTTTTAGGAGATACGTACATGGGCCAAATTTTTACAGAGGTTTTTGTTGAAAAAAATGATGCGTTTCGTCCCGCATGCCCTATGAAAGACTTTTTTTTCAACACTGTCTCAGTTTATTGAAAGCTGGGAGAATGGCAAGAATTTGTCATTTTCACTTTGCCGATTTTTCACGGCGTTTCTCCGTCCAGCTGTTGTTGATGCGGCGTGGAAGGTCACTGATGTTCACGACCAATAATTTGGGCCAGACGTCAACAAGCCCCTTGAACCGTGACTGGCTTACGAATGCCCGTATCGGGCATTAGGCCAGCCAGCTCGAGCGAAACTCACATGTCTCTTGCTCCTTATTACGAGTAAGTTGCGAAACGCAAATGTTTACGTAATTTTCCATTGTCATGCCACCGCCCTCGTGTCTCTCCCGCTTGAAGCGTAAAACACATACGTGGCTTTGAGTTATCTGTAGTCTGTAGTCACCGACTTGACGGGCTTTAAAAAGCGGCATTCATTTTTCTCGGAGAATTGAAATTTCCATTTCTTTCAGATTCTACACCCAATTCTTCATGACGGACACGTAAAACTCTAGCTCTTACATCACTGTCATGGAATATATTTCGCCCCCCGCCTTCAATTACTCAAGGCTTTCACGTAATCACCCTTTGAGCATATTCCAAATTCATCCATCCGTTTCTCGCTCCTAACCTTAAACTCAGCAGATACTTGGGCTCATTCAGCCCTTCAATTACTATCTTCTTTTAGATTCGAGACTCTCACTCTTGTACCAATCCAACTTATCACCCACCTGACAGGCATAACACGCTTAAGTCAATTCAAATAAAACCACCCCAGTTAAGCAATCCTCAATGAGGTGACTTGAGCTTTTGTGTACCAAAGTTACAAAGGTATAAGTTTATCAAAGCACCGCTCTCTGCCTATTTACAAACTAACAGCTCGAGTAATAGCTCCAACTCCCTGTGATTTCAGCAAGATCGCCCAAAGCCGCCCGAATGCGTACAACGTGTTTGCAATTTTTTCCAAGGAGATTGCAAGTCACTCGCACAATCCCTCCCCTCACTTGCACCGCATACCGTTCTTCTATTTGTATTGATTTCACAGTCATACGCGGTGGATTATCTCCTGCCTCATGCATGCCGGCTGCGTGCAAAATTGGCTCAATATCCCTGCCTTTCCTCCGGCAACATTTCCTTCACATGTCATCCGTTTGACTTTTAGCAACCCCTTTTGGTGAGCTTAACCACACAGTTTGAGGATCCTGAAACCAAAGTGCCAGGCTCACGTACACGCATTCTGTAGTCCATTTCACTTTCAGCATCGGTTCCCGCTAAACTTTGTAATCTTTCGTACATCACGATTTGGTGAGAGTGAAACTACAAAGTTCACACCGTCTTCTCATGTTACCTGTCCCATTGCTGGTTCGATTGTAATTTGCAAAAGGTGAAAAAAAATCTAGCAAAAAGACTCTCGCCACACCAGACACACTAAGAATGGTTAGTGCAGGATATGCTTGCTGTATGGGCTAATCTGCAATATCCCTCCGTCGCGGTCCTGTCACCGTTTGTGTGCAGTGACAGACGTGAAAAGAAACGTGCACTTTGATCAAACACGAGCCTTAATCAGATATCCACTAAATTTAGATCAACAAACGTCCATCAAACATCCTTGATTCTTTTTGTCCACGTCTTTTTAGCCTCGTTCTATCCATTATCTTTCTTTTTTCTTTCATCGCAAAATCGCTGCCCCCAATACCGTACCAATCCTTCCCCGCGGCACCATCAGTCCTCGACCAGCTTACACATGTTACAGTCACTCACTCACACTTTGCAAATCCTCTCTTACCAATAACAATCTAAGAACAACAATGTCGGCTAATCTTTCTCTTTTCATATCCTAAATGTAAATCATCTCATCGTTGACAACATTCTCTTTTTCTCCTTTTTCCTAATATTTTCAGCCAAATTATAAATGTGAGCGTGGCCACAAGCTCCACATCACCAAACATATTAGCATTTTCCTCGCATCTTTTTGCATCTTAATCTTTCCCACATACTGAACGCCAACGCGAACATCTTCTTTTTCTCGAACGAACAACCCCCTTTTCCCAAGCGGATCATAATTCTTCCGCTCTGTCCTCCACTACACTTGTCGCATCTTCCTCTTCTCTTCCTTCTTCGTGATCTTCGCAACCACTTATCATAATAGATTACAAGACGTCGCATCCTCTCTTTCACTCCATCCGACTCCTGTCTTTCTCTAGTCAACCCTTCATCTATCTCGCTATCCAATTTGTGTCAACCCTCACTGTCTTGGTGACAACCCGCTCATTCTTCTACAAGTCTCGGCCATTCATGCCGCAATGAGCGGCTCTCGTAAACACACCTGTAAAAAACCAATTAACAGCTACTCTTCCAAAAGTCTTTAATAGTGCCAACAATTATATTCACATCAACCTCCCATTCAGAAAAGGCTTTAAGTAGCAGTACGAACATAAAGACGGTACTATAAAGCCAGCGCGTCACTCAATCCATCCTCCTGTCAACCCATAAAACGTGGTCATTCATGACTCGACTGAATCAATGACTAAAGTCAATCACCACCTGTCTCACTCTAAATTCCTGTGCTTCCTCAATAATTCCGCAACTTTCTTCTACCCCTCCTGCCTTTTAAATTATCCTTTGATATCTTTATAATCTTTCTCGTTAAGTTCCTATAGGGACGGCACGGGGAAGCTGTGCTGAAAAACAGCGGCTGTCATTAATTTGCAGCAATATCTTGAAAATATTTATTTCCGACATAAAAGCGCAAAAACTTTCTGCTCGCCACCATTACAGTGTACGAGTTTCCAATTCATTAATATTCAGGAACGAATGACTTTTACCTATCATCCTCCAACTATCAGCCTACAAAGTAATCCGGTTTTCATCTTTATATGTTCTGGTCTTCCCGCTTCAATATCCTCAGCTTTGTCTTACTCACACGCCAATCTCTCTACCTATAGCTCGACCGCAACATCGGCAATCAGCAATACATGCAACCACCTTGCCGCGTAATTTCCTTCCTTCGAACGTCTTACTGCATAGTGAAACCGTCTCGACAAAAATCCAATCAAGCCTTCTTCTCATTTCCCAATCATGTCAACTGCACTCTTCTCAAATCGAACATTTCAAATGATCATTGGATGCAAAATTCATCGAAATTACTTCATTTCCTCTCCACATCCGAGATGAGAGAGTTCGACTGAGGTTTCACAGCACGGCCACAAGTGCAAAGGTAGACAAGTCCCATCCACGTACGTATATTCCCGTCCTGATATTCGTATTTACTGAGCGAGACGACTGCCTGCAGGCAGTCGTCTGTGCCTACACCTGTCCGCAAAACTAAATGATGACGGAGTTCTGAATCAGAGCAAATACTTATGGTGGGTAATAAAGTTGTAGCGGAGCGCATGCATACATGTCTGCGACTTTGTCCTGGCTTTCAACAAGTGTGCTGGCCGCTGGCCGGCCTATTTGGAATAGACTGCAAGGAAAAAGTGTCACCGCAAACTTTTACAACCACCACCCTCTGCACGCCGCGTTTGTTGCATTCACAATTTCACGTGCCTCGAGCATTGCAATTATTTCCAACTTATTCATGAGCTTGGCCATTAAAATTCCTCTATTCTTCCGTCTTGTTTGTTATCAAGGTGTGAATGATGATGCCGGGAGCATTTTCGTGTCTCTGTCACACAGATGGAAATTTCGCCTTCCTTTCGCCACCATCATCCTCTTTGGTGACACAAGACCAGGGCAAAATTAACTTCTTTGTAAGCACGAGCAATCAATTCGCTCCTATACTTTCTCAACTCTATCAGTCCGCCAAGTCCTCACCCTCCTCAATCAACAATCCTTTTTCCTCAAAGCTCAAGTAATTACACATTACGCTTCCTTCCCCTCACAACATCATAAATCATCGCCGTCCATAACCTTCGATGAGCTACTGTTCTACCCCATTCTGATTCAGAGTCTGCTAATGTATTTCCAAATATGCAGAATGTTCCGCTAAATGCTTGCCCACAGCACTTTCCCACCTTTCCCGAGAGTCGCGTCGTCATCAATCTGACTGTCCAGAATCATAAAAATGAGGGGGGCATGCCATCGCTTAAGCGCATACACCTTTTATAATCGAGAGCATACCTGCACGTCTCTCAAAGCAGGGTCAGGCAAACAATGGTCCATGTACCAATATCGAGCTTACTTTGAAGAAGATGAGAGCTCTGACTAGTGGACGGACAGCACTGAGGTCCTAATAAGTGATGCTGTTGGATAATTACAAGTGTGTTAACCCGGTGTCTGTGTATGGAAAGGCTATAAAATATGATCAATGTCAAGCCAGAGGGTCGCCCCGGGAGGAGGAGTGTAATGGACATGTTTCTTCGCTAAAAGATGCCTCATTCACAATTTCGACCTACAAAACGGCAATAAATTCTCATTTCCAGGTCACCAACGAACAACATTGTCTTGTACAATAGGAACGTTCATTTACTTGATGCACTTGCAAACATGTGCACACACGCGAGTCATAATTACTTGTTCCGTATTATTTTCCCAATCCGTCTCTTTCATCCCTCAAAGCTGCTGTTGTGACGAGCAGGCTTGGTTACTCGTCGCAGTTTGTTTTAGTAAACATCTATTTCGTTTCTTCTATCATTTCTGCCAGGCCCCGAGAGACTAATACTCGATACTCAAAGGCATACATCTCCTTCCATTTATTTCCTTTGGCGGTTAAGTCTGTATCTTCCCTGAAAGAAACTGCGCAAGGGCTACGTAAGTCATGGCAGTCGTGTACATGATTCTCCTTCTTTTCACAACACTTGCCAATTGTAATTGCCAACTCTAACTCATCGTCATGTTTCTCTTAGCAGGTTCACCACGGACTCCTTGTCCCAGTACAGGACACAAGTCACAGTGAGAGACAAGTAAATTGGGATTTTTTTCAACACAGAATATTTATTTCCTCGGCCATGTTGCAATCCCACATGCTTTTACCCCGTTATTAACCTCGCTGTTGGCATTGAGGAGATACCTGCAGTTTTCAATATCCTCTCCCAGCCAGCAGACTCGTGGAAATGTGTACTTGACTTGAGCTAATTTTCTGGGGAAAGCTTGTGCGAAAATGATTTATGAATCATTCATTTTCCTCTAACAACATTACTGCTGAAAAATGTCGTCAAATTACACACTCCTCCACACTCCTCTACACAATTACCTCTTCCTCAGCCAGTTACATAGACGCTAAACACTTTTTAATCCCATCAATCTAATTTCATCTTCCCAAGTTACCTTTCCATGCTTTGGATTCACGAATTACTTATTCAGTTCACAATTAATTTCGGTTGCCATGCCACCTTCGCTGATTAAATGATCGGCATCATTACGCTGCATTCAGAGCACGAGATACATTGTAATGCTCCCTGAGTAAGAGCTGGCACCACTGCCTCACTGCCCTCGTCCACATTTGCAGTCTCTCTTGAGCGCGATAATTGCCAAAGTTATAATGGTCCTCCTTGCTCGTCGCAAAGGATGACGGCATTGAATGGCGAATCTCATTTAATCCCAGTAGCACTTGCCTTCATTCTCCTTACGTTGCGTTGACTGACTGAGAGTGCAATTCTGGTCTAATCACTTTGCGCATCTCATTTTGAGAGCAGAGCGCTGTCAAATTAGTTCTGTTGGCTCTTGCCCATGCCCGCGATTTTTTACTCCAACATTATAGGAGAGAATAACCGCCTCTTGGAACATCTTCACAACTCATCGTCATCATACAAGGCCCGCGCAACCACCACTCATTTAAATGAATCAATGAATGGCAAGTCATGGATCAATTGTGTCCAATACTTTGTCCTGCCAACTTGCCTCGACGAAGAGCCTCAACCTTGTCTTGCATTTCTTTTCATTCGTCTCATCGACCACGTCATGAATTCCATAAAGTATGTCATCACCTCAGGATAAAGCGGATCACTCTGCAGGGGCTTAATAAATTCCACCCCAAAATACCCCAACAATTCACCGTTACAGGGATGCAAAGCAAGTCGTGTAATTTTCTTCGCCTACCAGTCGTACGCAAAACTTCCGTCCGTCAATCTCACTTAGCTTTTGCAATTTGGCGAACGCCTCAATTGTATCAACCTGCTTAAACATTTGCAACCTTGATCATTATTTTAAAGCCCTCGAAGCGGCCAGAGATTGCTACTTATATAACGCAACAACTATGCCCCCCAATAATTTTCTTCGCCTACCAGTCGTACGCAAAACTTCCGTCCGTCAATCTCACTTAGCTTTTGCAATTTGGCGAACGCCTCAATTGTAAACAACCTGCTTAAACATTTGCAACCTTGATCATTATTTTAAAGCCCTCGAAGCGGCCAGAGATTGCTACTTATATAACGCAACAACTATACTCCCCATTCCGTCTGGTTGCCAGAGGAGCCCTCGGTGCACGTTCATCATTATTTGTATGAAGGAAGGCAGAGGGTTGGTAAAAATTTTATGGCACCTCCGCGGCCAAAAGTAGCCTTCGCATGAATAACACTTGAGAGCTTGTCGCTGCCATTCAAGGCATGTACATTTCAGGACATTAACTATGTAGAAGTAAAGAGTCGACGATGAGGTAGCCCGTATGCTGGTGTGGTGATCGATACGACTCACCAAGAGCCAGTGCCGGGCATCAATAATGTTGTGAGTTCACATAGCAGTAAAAGTTACAGCTCTGCTCTTCAGAGCTGCTGATACGCAGAAGTGTGCTCTTTAATATTATTACTCGGAGAATGTTTCCTTGAAATTCTTTCCCAAAGGGATAATCAGCATCGACTCGTTCTGGAATGACGTATGCCGGCGCCCCACCTGGGCTTTGCGGTTTGCTGCTAATGCTTATAATCTTTGATTCTTCCCAGTCCTGCCTCATCCTCAATTATTAGCAAACTGATCATCATCAGCCTCGCAGACAAACAGAGAGGAGTTTAAACATTTCCTCTTGTGCGACTTAAGCATTGTAACTACAGCACTCACTGCTTTCCCGTCTACCTACACATGCATACGCAGCCTGCCAGCCAGGGCAGCCATCAAGACAACGGGATTGTTCAACAATGCATTCCGCCAATACTGATCAATTCGTACTTTGTAACATCTCTCTAATCTCTTTCGGCAGTAAAAACTTGAGCTCGCTTAACAGGTCTCTGACCCTTCCAGCCTTTTTCACTCGGAGGCGAGAGAATTGCAAGCGTTCCGTTTGTCAGCGTTTGCCCCTTCCTTAACCTCCTCATCTATATTTTTCCTCCGTCTCGCATCGTCGTTGCGGCAGCGTCGTCTAACTTGTTCGTCCCCGTCATCTTCTCCGCTTGTAGCAGTTGCAATACAATCTCCGTCCACGCTTTACTTATATCATCGCCAACCCGTTTCTTATCCTCCGTCATCTCGTACCCATTCTGTGGCAATGGGACACATGCACGGGAAAAATATATTTTCACAAGTGGTGGAAAAGGAATGAAAAGTCTCTCTTTCTCTCTCTCTCTCCCTCTCTCTGTATTTCTTGCATACTTTACTAAATCTGACGAGTGAGGACGGAGGAAATCGGCTTGCAAAAATACATGTCGCATCGCGTGATTCTCGGCTCTCTTTCTCTGTCGCCCTCTCACTCTATTTTCTTTCCCTCTTTAACATGGTAAACTTAGAAGTAAAGGACCAAAAACCCTAGTTATGTTATATGTCCACTTAATCCGAATTCCATCCATCCTCCAGCCAGTCCTCTAAGACCGGTAAAACTTGTAGGTGAAACTCTTAAATTGCTCACACAACACGCATTAAGATATAAAGCTCCAATCAATCCCCACATCTCAACCATTTTATCCAACTTAATTCGGTCGAGTCACGAATCATTCATGCAGCTAAAAATTTAAATCCCCACCTCTTCCATTTCCAAGGCAAACTAATCTAAATCCGTCGAAGCACGTTGCAAAATCAACATACCTCACAGCAGTACGAGGTAGTGGAGCGCAAAAAAACATAAATACTTGAGTAAATAAACGCAAAGTACCTGTATTGTTCCAATCCAACGACATCAGACCGACACATGAAAACAAACAAAACCGTTGCTACATTAGTCAAAGGACACATTTCAAGAACATTACGGCACATAAAAACATTAGCTGATTGTGAGCCAAGCCAAAAATCCATTCCATATTTCCCTGTTCTCTGCGCGCGCAAGGCCGGACGTTTGGAAAAGTTATGCTTATACCGTTCCTCCTTCCATTCTGTCTTCTACTTTCCAAGTTTTAGCAAAGCCAAGCCTTGATGACAACGAAGGCCATATATACAGATGCAAATTGGTGGCATGTACATACATAGTATCGTAAATAAGGACGGTAGCCGGGCTCCGAAACTTTTAAATGCGTAAATAACGTATGCATTAGTGTCAAACTTTATGTTGGAAAATTGCTGGATACGACTAAACACTTATCACACAAACCAACAAGAGCGCACGCCTCCATATCAGCTTGGCAATTAAAATTAAAATGCAATAAAAGTCTATTTGTTTAACTTTAATTACTGCTTTCAACAACAGGCTGCCACCGGGAAAATAATCGCAGCTCCATTCGCGCTTACTCAACAGTGCTTATTCCGCTATTTGCTTTCTCCTGCGGTGACATTTAGTTTTCCTCAACCCGAAATAGTTCCGACGAATAGCATACAAATATCGCACTTATGCATTTTTAAATGCCAACCATGACCAATTACGCATTGTCCAGGACAAAGTGCTGCTTCAGAAGAGCTGGTCGTGGGTATTGATCGCTTTCGCAACAACTCAATTATCTTACAGGAAGCAAGTCCACAGGTTCCTCCGTCCTTTGCACTTTTGGAGACACAGGCGTTATTCATCCTGGCGACTGAACTTGTGCAATCTAGCATGTTTTTTTTGCACCATGAGCTTTGTGTGCAGCCTTACATGAGCTAATAACTTCCCTGTGTTGCGTGTAGCAGTTTTTCGGTAATTTTCCATAATTTAACTCAAACGCAGAGTGTGGGTAAATACGTGTGCGTTGAAATTATTCAATAAATACTCACGACCCATATACTTCCCAGTTTGAGCTGGGTGCAAAACGAGGCGAGTTAGTACAGTTACTTGCTGACGTTACATTAATAATCTCACACGGCGCAGCGTCTCAATTCCCGCCGGCATTCAATTCTTCTCTAAACCTCCTTTCATAATTACTTTTCCCCTCTTTCCTTTTCGCACTCACTCCTCTCAGCCCAGCTTCATTTGCTCTGCTCGTAGCTCACCAAGTTTCGCTAGTCGGGTCTCTGCGTGGAAAATTCCGGGAATTCTCCCTGAAAAATGTCTGCAATTTCGCTCATTCTTCATACCAAACGCTCACTGTAATTGAACACATGCGAAACGTTTCCACTAATTGTGATTCTCATTGCGAATGTTTCATCGCTGCGGTAGATCCGAAAGCTGGAGAGAGAGAGAGTGCCTTGAAAATCCCTTGAAATCCACGGCCCGTGATCCCGCACTGCATTTTCTCAACCAGCGCTTGATCATTACGAGAAACTCTACGTGGAGCTGATACCACACCCGAAAAATGTTCGCAAAACGTTCGTTTACATGCAATCATCTCCCGATTTCCTTCTCTGTCTAAATCCTCCCCACTTAAACTTATACGTTTCGCCATTAACGTCTGTCATCCTCACGATCTGTAAAAGGCCTTCGGTATTTTTCAGCGACACGTCCCATTCATTCCCATTTTTTTCTTCTCCACCTGACATCAACCACTGACCCACACCAAGGAGAGTGAGGTAAAACGTAAAACACACGGCCTAGTTTGCAATCCGAAAATTTATTTGTTTCTACACTCCCAAACGCTCATTTGAGACATGAGAGGTGGATTTTCGAACTATTCTCTGTATTGGAACGCACCCATTCTTCTGGCGAATTCCTCGGGAAATGTAATTAAGCACCGTAGCAAGAGCGCTATTTCTCCATCTGCTCCGTGTCATAATCCCGTGTCTTTTTGCAGAACAATGCACGGCTGCCCCTCGAAGGCTTGTCAGTCCTCGGAATAAAGATTATTGCATCTGTGTGTCTCTCACTCTCTTTGTGAGAATAAAACAACGACATGTTTGATTCCGTAGCTGGAAGGGGCGTAATTCAGCTCCAGCTCTGACTCGTGCCGTCCTCCTCCGTTTCATCATCCAATCGCTATTTCGTTCCGACTACTGCTTGATCCGACCAATTCACAATTTATTCATAAACACATGAGTCGGATGAATTCCCCAACGCTTTCATCTGTTATTTCTCCTCTAATTGTAATTTTAGCTCTGTATTATGAGAGTAATCAAAGTCGGAGTCGGCCTCGTTCTGTCAAAATATTTCAACCTGCATATAATACTTTGACGTGCTCCTCAGCTCTAGCTCTTGACATCGATTGTGCCGCGGGCTTTTGATCCTGGTTAATTTATCTGTATCGTTACTTTATTTTAATTAAAAATAATAATTCAGATGCATCTCCTGCCTACAACAATAGAGTCCATCATTCAGAATTTAATCTTCCGTCAACGGTTCCTCCACATAACAGTTCATACATTTCGCTCATTCACTCATGATATCGCAAGAAATCTAAATATGTTTGAGAATTATTTCACAGTCCATTCACGCTCTCGCTTCTCCATCTCTCCCTTTCTTTCGCTGTCTCTCTCGCTCACAAGGGAAGCTATCGCTAAGTTGCGGCTTGCAAAACGTTCCGCGAATACAGGAATGCAAAGAAGTGGGGCTCGTTCGGACGTCAGAGTGTGGCACTCACACCACACCAAGTTGGACGGCTGGCAGGGAGGCAGCAGTGCCATTGGTTTCCTTGCTGCAGACTTTGATGAAAAATTCCAACCCCTTTGTTCTCGGGATAAATACGATACCCACGTGGATCACATCCCATCCGTCAGCTTTCCGCAACAGTCCTATCATTCATCTCACTCCATGGCCTCCGAGGTAAAAGCGTGGTGAAAATTTTCTCTCATCAGTTTCTCCGGCTATTTACCCCACGGAACCAAACTATTTGCTATTAGTGATTGCTAATGTGTGGGCTCATCGCCCAGTAGTATCTCTGATTCCTTCCTGTCCTCATTCCCTATCTGCGCACAATCTCTCCAACATATTGGAGTTAAACTCCCCACAGTTTTCCTCTGCCACCCGCCAAAAAATTCCATCCAAATAATATTTCATCTCGTGTCATCAGACATTCACTCCGGGTCTCACTCACGTCCAAGTTCAGCGCCGAGCTGGCCATCAACATAATACGATCCGCCATGGCAACAAATGCGTCTTGTTCCTTTTCCCTATTCCCGTCCTCTCTCACCTTAATGTGCATCTGACCTCTCTCACACGATACAATGGCCCGGCAAACGTACACCTATAGTCTTTCTCTCGCCTATCTTTCCCTCACACTTGTATTTCCAAAATATTAGCAAACGTTCTCGCCTGTTCGCATTCTCATCTGTCCATCCCATCTCTTCGTATCTGGGTTTCCATTGTCTTGCCTGTCCTGTGAGTAATTCATTAACTTGCTCCACATACTTTCATCCATTCCTCTTCCATTTCACCCTTTGTGCTGTGTACAACACCAGATTCATAATTCATTTTCGCGTATTCTAGTACGCATAGGCCATTCCTGCCTTTCTACCCGCATCCTCTTTACTGGTCGTATCGACCAACTTGGATGGATCTACACAACTCTCCGAGTGATTCCCTTCACGGATTTGCTAAGTTGAGTGCCGACTGCAACGTGTGAGCCTCGAATGCAAGATGCAATTTTCAGCATTAGTCATTGCCAGACACCGAGAATTGCATTTGTAAAGGACAAGGTACGGAAACCAAAGCAGAGAGTTCAAAGAAGGTGATGCTTTCCGTCCGCACGTAAGAACCCTCTTTATTTTTATTCAAAGCCATGGTCGCAACACCCAAACCTCAAAGTACAAGGGGTGGGGGATGCAGAAAAGCGAAAGAGAGTCCTTGTTTCAACGAAAGCATGTTTCAATGTGATTTTTTGCGAAGCAAAAAAGGGCCTTGCTAATTTATTCTCTCTCGTTCCACAAAGTCTAGCCTGTGTCAAGCGAATGGGAATTAGCATTCAGTGCATCTTGGCTCGTTCATTATCTTTAATCTTTACCCGCCCCGTTGTCGGGTCAGTGAAGGCGTTCAATTTAAATCGACTAGGATGATACGAGGATAGTCGAGTGGAAATAGCGCATAGGAGGCAATTCTTGTTCACCTTCACCCATCTTGCTTGTTTCATGTAGTTGCACCGCAGTCGGCAGAATATGGCAGTGCCATTAAGAAGTGTGCAATGTTTGCTTTGTACCGCCTCTCCCACAGCCAGCCACAGACTTGGAATAAAATAGACTGGAATATTTTCCCCTAATCTTTCAATTCTAAATCGATTCATGCCGACATCCTCGTGGATTGCATCATTGGCCCACTAAAAGAAGAATTCTTTCGACACAATTTCACCGACTCAAGCACCAGCATCAATCTCTATGAAAGCGATGATACGAAAGCATAAAAACAAATGAGCATTCCATCTACTCACTGCAATGTTACCCAGTTTAGCTCCGCTCATACGTTTTCTCCACTGCCATTTGCACACTCAGCTCTCGGTTCAGTACCCAATGGAGCTCATGAGGTGTATATATATTGCGAAAAAATATGGCTCTCCATCCCAAAACATCACATAAATTCAGCGCCCAGTCAAACTCACAATCCTATCTCAGCCAGCACATTACCATTCGTCACAGCCTGTGAGGGAACGTCTGCCCAAAAAACAATCTCCATTTAACTAACAGTCTTATTTCGACTCTTACAATTACCAATATCTTTCCTCTATTTCACTCCTAGTACAGCCCGGAGTTTCCTCCCTACTTGTCCCCCATCCTTAAACTTTCGCCAATTCGTCTTCCGTCTCGCATCTACGTCTTCTCCAGTCACAACAGCTCAAAAAGTTGCAAACATCCATCCTACGGATGTTCACCTACTAAGCTGTGTCAAGTTAACCTACTCTATGCTTAACTTTCCATTTGTTCAACACCGGAGGGAAGAGACTGTCAAGATTTCTCCTGGCAATGTTCCTTCGTATGACGAAAACACGCAATCTCTCCTCTTTCAACAGCAAGTTTCATCAATGGACCAAGTTGCAGTATGAGTGCGGAGTCGAGATGCACTCCTTCATCATTTAATAGTGTGATGTTATTGTAGTAACCTTGATGGAAACTTTTTAACCCATAAACTGGTAAAGTAAACCACGTTTCATGGCGATGTAGGGCTGGCAAGCACGCAAGCCCCTCAGTGCAAGCATTAGTGACCCCAAGTAAGGAAACAGAAGAGTGAAGTGACGATAGCCTCCAGTTATGAAGTCAAGCGCTCTCCGTTATGCCCATCAATAACCTTTGGTCCTTTCCTTCTTTCTTTCCAAGTTTTCTCAGTCAGGTCTTATCAAATATTCAGTCATCCTTTACCTTCCAGCCAAATCACCGTGACATTTGAACGGGAGTAATTTTCTTCCAATATTCTCCTCTTTGTTAGTCTCACTCAACTGGGTGGTGGTGAGAATGACGTTTTCTCTTCCGCAACGCACACAACACAGCTTTTTCATCTATATGAGTCAAACGCTTCTTTTAAAACCCTCTCATAATTCGGTAGTTCTTGAACAGCTGCAAACTTCTCATTTGGCCACTCTGTTCCTGTTCCTTCCAAGTTTAGTGGCGAACGCCTCTACTTAGAAACCGCAGCTTGCCCATGGGCACATTCATGCTCCTCTCAGAATTCTAAAAGAGGAAATTCGCAAGCAGAGGACGGCTACCACCCGAAGGAGCGTACTAAACCTTGCAAACGTTCAGACGTATCATCGGAAACTGTCTTGGTGTGATAAGGAAACAACGGCGTATTAAAACCGCAGTCAGGCCGTCATCTCTTGATACCGTGTTTCCTCCTATTGTTGCGTCTTTTCTCTCAGAGAGATGTGTCAAACACAGTTGCTACACACGTCTTCCGATCCTTCCGATCCTTTCCGTCTTCTTCCGCATTGACCCCACTTTTCCAGTCAAAGCGGTGTCTGCTCATCCAGAACGACGTCGTCTGTCTTACAGTGAGTAAGAACAAGACCCTTGATTTTTTAACGAGATTTCTTGCTGCGCAACTTGACTTGAGCTGACCTCAACCAGGAGGGGGTCACATGATAGGTGTGAAAAGTATTTCTGAAGTCGGAGCTGACTGCATCCACTCAGTCTGACGTTCCACCCGAGCATCTCTCCCTTCAATTCCCTCACTCCTCCATTCCTACTTACGTTCGGCAACAAGTTATGCTTATGCATTCACCATATCATTATTATCAATCATCTGCCCAAACTTCTTCCACCACCACAACATCCTACACACAAGTCCGCCAGCGAGAGCTTCGACATCTTTCTCTCCACCAGTCAAAACCTCATCTGCATCTTGAGCATCTCATCCCCCGTCTTGCTCTCTTCCTTCCTGGTCATCTTTGCAACAAGCCCAAAGATGAGCTCCGCTCATCGCTTGACCGTCTTATTCAAATGCACTCTCCTCAATCCCCAGCCCAGAATCCCTAGGAACGGCTTCCACAACCAGTAATTCTAGTTCATTGTCACCTTCAATCTTCTCCAGCTCATTTGCATACAACCATCTCACCATTTCAAATGTTACAATCCTATGCATTTAGGCCACCGCATTTCTCTGCACGCAAATTAATCCTCTCTCTACTCTTCCTACCTTTTAACTCATGTGTGTAGTTCTCTTCTGTGATGTGTGCACTTCGAATTCACATTCACGCTTCAATCACAGACACAAACATGTTGCTCAAACAGCCTTTTCCCAAGCACAGGTAGGACACTAGAAAGGTAGAAGAAGGGTCGGATGGCGCGAAGAAACGGTTGCAAAATCGTCGCAAGGAAAATCAATATGGCAGCAGACGAAATCCTTTGGGTTGAACTTGCCCACGCAAAAACTCTTGCGTCACGCACAATTCAATCCACCACAAAAATACACATTCAATTTCATGTAAATCATCAGTTTTTTCACCAGAAAGTAACCGCAACTCCGACTGCATTCCTCACGTTGGTTTCCATTTCCGTGCCTGAGCAATGCTAACGATGCTTTAATCTGCTCCACAACTTACTCCTGTCGTTACCTTAACAACCCATTTACAATTCCATGCTTACATTCCAACACATTAGAGGAGTTAGTCGTGGAGTTTTCGGAATTCCCCATAAATCCAATCTCCTTTACAGCCACTTCGATACTCAAAGAATATCACGGATACAATATCAGTGTGACAAGGAAAAAATGTCCTAGGATTCAGTTACGAGTGCGTGGCGGGTTTCGGTCCAAATCAAAGGAGATGGGCTATAACAACGTAGTGAGAAGCTGTTGTGGGAGAAGTACATCGACACGTTGGATTTTTCAACGAGCAGACGCTTCTCTGATCCTCTCAAGGATCTTCATTACGGAAACACGAATAGAAACCGCGAAGAGGAATGACTGAGACGGCCACGATGTTATCTAACACATGCTCGGGCTGAGACAAAAAGTCAAAATTACACCAACTACCACTCTTCTTCAATCTACTTGTCTTAAAAAACATGGAGCCTTATTTAAGGACAAGATGCTTTTGCTACTTGGTTCCAAGCAGACGCTTGGTTTGATAAAAAATCCATTTCTGTACACGCTGCCCACCTTTACCACTTATAGAGAATGACATATAGGTGTGCTTGTGTTTCCCCGCCCCTACCGACCACCCAATCAAATACATTACCATTTTCTATCTAATCATCTTTGTAAACAACCCATAAACACATTAGTAGTTGCCACATGCAACGTTTCCAGTCACTTTCTTTCCAAGCTTCTTTAGCATACATGGAGATGAAAACCTCTTGAAATGCCATAAGCACCATCCACCTGTGCATATAACAATCCTTTGAAATTTTCTCCGTTGAATGGAAAGCAGGTGCCTGGTAGTAAGTTGGCAAAACTTCCCGCGTCTACATGTTATTCTTCATTTCTTTATGACCGTCACATGACCGGAGTCAAGGGGCGGGGGTGGAAAATCTTCCAAATTCCCTAGGAGCCAAGATCGTCCAAATTTCCCTAAAATTTTCTATTTTCCTTAACTATTGGCGGGTCCCTAAATGTATCTGTTTTCCCTAAAGTCGTATGCCCATCCTACAATATTTTGTATCCCTAATTCAAAACATTTTCCCTAAAGTTGAAAATTTTTCCCCACATAGTCGGTAGCGAACTTTCGGACCTCCCTAATTTCCAAAATTTTTCCCCACGTAGTCGCTAGCGAACTTTCCGACCTCCCTAATTTCCAAAAATTTTTCCCTACGTAGTCGCTAGCGCGATTCGAGCACTCCCTAATTTGGATAATCAGGTCCCTAATTTTCATCTGAAATTCCCTAATGTTCAAAATTTTTCCCCACATAGTCGGTAGCGAACTTTCGGACCTCCCTA